>JAJMAG010000182.1:0-48634 GCA_030564905.1 Geotrichum fermentans
TCCCCATGGAACGTTTGGTCATAAGGCCTCCCGGCGAGAACACCAATGGGAAGAACTTGTCCCCAAGGATGCTGTACCTCTGTAACTTCTCTTTCTCTTTCGATTCGAGAACTTTCAGAGGGTCGCTTCCGCATGTGCTTCCACCCACATGTCGAATACCAACGTCGTAGTGTTTCTCAACCAAGTCGTCGTCAACAGTTCAAATGTTACCAAAATAAAACTGCGTGCGGCCAGCTAGCAGCACTGGAGCAGCGCTTGTATACTACTGAAAATGGAACAAAGAACAGAAAATTTAAGAACGACACTAGCTTTCAACGTTCACAATAAATATTGGAAGAAGAACTTTTGAAGAAAGCCGGCGTTAATTAATTAACTCACCGTCGGTACTGCAGAGTCACATTCTATTTGGTGCTGCTAGCGCTCCTGGTTATAATAAATAGAACGGATTGGATATCGCGTTTGAACGTAGCACTTGAGTTCCACTAACAACCACTGTGCAACTATCATATAGTCGGTTGAATGCCGTAAAAGAAAGTTGCGCTTTAAGAATGATCATGAGAGAGCACAAGAAGATCGCAGATCACATATGTTTCAAGGAGAAAGAAATTCAAAGTCCTTGTTACACTGCGCGCTTTAGCTATCCTATAACTTTATAACTGCCTAGCAGCAAGCATACATACCGAACCAATATGCCCAGCAAAGAAGGTTTAGATCTGCCAAAAAAAAAATGCACTCACTTCTCTCGGGGATCCGACCTCGGAGGCTACACCACTCATATGTTGAAACAAAGTACTTGCTGTTCCTTTTTTTTGCATATCCCGCTACTCCAGTGCTGAGCACATACATTTGCAAGTATATATCAGTTTTTTTTTCTTTCTTGTTTCAAAAGGGGTTGCAATGAGCTATGTAGTAAGGGCGAACCGAGTCAGGAATGAATTCTTCGTCATGACACGTCTTCACTGTTCACGCACAAAGAAAGTCGAGCTGTTACCTACACGTACCTTTTAAAGCAAGCCAAATCCACTTAAAGGTCAACTGGTACATGTACTATCAGAAGAAAATTTATATACGAAATCCTACTAGTAATTAAGATATGTAGCTAGCTTGTTCTTCTGCGTGCAATGGACGTTATGCCGGCCTTTATATGCACCTAACTTGGAGCCCGCATACGTACAGAGAGCATCCGCGCCATTAATACTATTTTGGAAATTTAGCTAGGCACCTAGCTAGTAGCTATAGGATGACTAGCTAGCTGCATACATGTATGTATAACTTTTGGCATTTTATAGTACTGTGTTACGGAACATTCGAAGTCTGGCATTTATCAATTTATCCGCTGGAAAAAAAGCTTGACGTTTTCTTAAGTATGAACCAAAAAATCCGCCTTATGATCCATGGTGGATCTCCATGGCGAGTATTTCATACGCCCTCAGCACAAGGTTAACAGCGATATCTGTGCTACAAGTGATGCTACTGACATCTGGATTCAAGTGCTATAAGCACAGCCTAAAACAAGTCATATATTCTAAAATCAGACAGTATAAAATGTCGGTCATTGCAGAATACAACGCGTAGCACAGAGGGTTTCTGATCGATAGTAAATCAACCAACAATTGCCTAAAATAGAGATGTTTACCGTTTATTTTCGTGGGGGTTATATATGGAAGCAACATTGAACCCATAGCAAACAACTTCTATGATGAATACATTTAAAAATTACAAAACTTGAAAAAACATTTCATGAGGCTAACAAGGAAACCGTTTATTGAGGGTTCTTCAGACCATGGTTTCCGTGGTATGGAGCAAAGTCAGGCTGCTTCCAGTCGCTGAGGATGGTCTCGTCGACAATCTTGTAAACCTCGACGCCCAGAGGCCGGCAGCAGGATACCATGTCGACCTCGCCGCCCTCGGACTCTCCCCAGCCCCACAGAGACAGATCTCCGCCAGGACAAGCAGATAGGGCACACAGCAGATCAATCTCGGCGAAAAACTCAAAGTAGTCGTCCTTGGTGCTGGGGCACGTTTCCATAAAGTACTGCTCCTTTTCGTTCAGGCCCGTCACCTGGAAGACGTTGAGCACGTCGTGCACGTCGAATTCCGTGAGTCCGTGAGGTAGCACTGCACGCACCAGGTTGCTGTGACAGTGAAGATCCATCTGCTCGCCTGCAAGAAGCGCGTCCACATAAGGGTCGCATCGAGTTCCCAGCAGATCGTGGACTCTGCCGCCCCACTTGTCCTCGCCGTAGTCCGCGAGCGAGTCGGCAGTGATGGTGGCAAGAGGTCGCAGGTAAGGCAGCGAGGACCACAGCCGATCGTAGGTGCTGACGTGCGCTTGGTGCAACTGACGCGTGCGCGAGGCCCAGAACCGCTCGCGCGGGTTGTGTGCGTTCCACAGATTCAAATCGCCGACTTGAGGGCCTTCCGGCGTCGTGAGACGGCACACATGGCCCGCGGGAATCTTCCAGGCCTTGGCCGAGCGGATAGGAATAGTAAACTTGTCTACCAGGACCCGCCCGTTCTTGGCGGTTGCCGCGATCTTGTCATAGAGCTGTCGGTCAGCGTACAGAGGCGACTTGGTCGAGGTGGGGAGATAGGCAGGCGTAGGGACCTTGGCCTCGTTGGCCTTCTTCTGGGCAGTGTGGTCGCTCATGGTCATAGTCAAGGATTTGGACTTTTTTTTTTGATTGTAAATATATTTTCGTTTAGGATATCAGCCTCGAACTTTATATGGGACGTTGGCGGAGTTGGGTATCCGACGCCTATCAATACGTACGAGAAACGGCGCTGCTCGCAAGTTGCAGCCGCTAGTAGCCGCTGCGGAGACAAGTCGCTTACGCCAATGATGAGTATCGAGCAGTGTGTTATCAGCCATGTCCGTCGGTATTTGTTGCAGTTGTGGGGTGCTCATGATATCTTAAGCGCCCACGAAGTTGCCCATAATATTCAGTATCATGCCCCACGCTTCTTATCGGGAACCCAATTCCATCGCCAACACGAGATAGTCCATCCCCACAGACCGATTGGCCACTAAGACTGGAGCAAATGTGCTCATTGAACTGCGAACACCTTGCCATGCGTGCCAGTGGCATTTAGTAATGCTTCTTTGTAAGCCCAGATTGCGTGCCATTTAGCGGTCGCTCACTGACCGAATCAGTAAGGCTGCACCATGTAAGACCCAACGCCCGGGGTAAAGTGCATGATTGGCTGACTTACCCAGGCGAGTCGATCTCCGCCTTTTTTTTTTTGTTCCCAATCTGCAACTCCGACGACGTCGATATCGCTCACCAGACAAACAGATCACACCGCCATGAGCTCCGAACTCCCAAGAACTACGTCGCCCATTAGAGGTCGGCGGACATTGTCTCCAGGTGACTCACCCGGCCAGTGGATCAAGGACATTGGCACCGGAGTGTTCTGGGTAAGTCTTCTGCTGAACCAATACTCCACGATTGCTTTTGAATTTTTTATAAACTAACCCGCTTTTTGCCAAGGGCCTGTGGCTATCACGCTCGCATTTCTGGTACAAGTATGTCGTGACAATTGTGGGCGAGCTTATTCTGCTGCTTGCGCTCTACGGCGTAGCCCGCCTGATGGATCTTTCATCAGTGCTGATTCCATCCTCAGTTATTTGCATGCTGGCGGTCTTTCTGGGCCTGCTCCTGTTGGAATGCATCATCGGCACGCGTCGCGTCTCCGCTATAATACACATTGTGGAGCTGGGGACAGGTTTCTCACTCAAGTGGATCAGCCTCTTTTTCACTCCGAGCTTTGTGCTCTTGCCCCTGGCAGAGAGCGTATCTGTGGCGGAAGCGTTTGAAATTGGCGCAGTGTTTTTGATAGGCTGGTTTGTCACCATGGCCATGATGGTGTACCTGGTATGGGGACTGCAATGGGTGCTTGGCAAGTCCCGCAAGGCCAACGTAGAAGCCTCCTACCCCGACTATCGAGCTGACACCACTGCGAGCTCTGCCATTGAACTACTGAGCACCCACTCCGCATCGCCATCCCTTACTGCTCCACCTGCCGTCGCCGAAATAAACCGCCCAAACAATCCCGGTGTTTCTGTTTCCTACGATGAAGAAGACATTTCCGCTCCAGTCGTGACTCAGGAGCCTGGACCGGAAGTGACTCTTGCCAACAGACCGAAAGAGATTGCCGCCATCGTGGCAGCGCAATTCGACTATATGGTCTATTGGACCCTCTTTGTAGTAGGCCTCGGGGTATACTTTGGCACTGGATACCCAATGCCTGTGCAACTGGCAACAGTGGCATTGACGTTTAAATATGCTTTGTTGATTCCTGCCAAGTATAAGGTGTTCCTTCATCCAATTCTGATGTGTGCTGGATCCACTATACTGGTCATTTACATTCTAGCTCGCATCTATGGTGAACCGCTGAACAATAGCTTGCATCGATTCAAAACGGGCCGCAACTACTTGACACTCTTTTCCATGAAAGGCGTGCTGCCGGGAGCAGGAGACGTGATATCTACGCTGCTCGACACCAGTATTGTTGTTTTGGCCATTCCAATGTACAACTATCGAAGCGATCTCAAGAAGAACTTTATTGCGCTCACTGTCTCTTCCCTTGTCGCTGCATTTGGCTCATTCTTCATTTATCCGCCTCTTTGCTATGCGGTTGGCATTTCTAGCACGAGGTCCCTCGCTTTCGTGGCCCGTAGTGCCACACTTGCTCTTGCACTACCGGTGGTGAACTCCCTGAAGGGTTCCGACACATTAGTCGCGGTGGTTGCCATTCTTTCCGGAATCCTGGGCGTACTCGTCGGTTCGCTTGTGCTTGGCAAGCGCGGCTTGCGCGTACGCGAGGATGACTATGTCACGCGTGGTGTCTCGCTAGGCATAAACTCCTCTGCTGTCGCAAGCGCTCAGCTGCTCACGTCGGACCCGCGCGCCGGGGCGCTTAGCAGCCTGAGTTTTTTCTTGTACGGCACACTGCTCATCATTCTGGCGGCCATTACCCCCCTAGCAAATACTATTCGCGCATGGGTTGACTTGGGCCCGTTATAGTCCGGCATTAAGGGCCTTGGTTTCTCATGAAACACTAGCATCTAGTGCCAAGACCGTGGATCAGCGCCGCACCCAGCTGAATATTTACGAATTTACGTGTGA
This sequence comes from Geotrichum fermentans, assembly GCA_030564905.1. Lineage (NCBI taxonomy): Eukaryota > Fungi > Ascomycota > Dipodascomycetes > Dipodascales > Dipodascaceae > Geotrichum > Geotrichum fermentans. Next base: position 5,130 of record JAJMAG010000182.1, read on the forward strand.
GCGTCAACAGGCGCAGCAAAGCTTCTGTATTCATAGACTACCATCTAATCGTACCTTGTAACTACTATCTATTTCCATGTGTCAACGAGAGCGCTGCGAGCTCAAACGTGTCTTCAATCCTGGCGCCGGCCTCTTCTCCCAGGCGGTGTGCGCTTCGGTCCACCCGGCTCCCTGCGCAGAAAAGGCAGGTTCAACTTCCGACTTGCTTCGTTACTAATTTCGCACTACTCAAACTCAAACTCAAATTCAAACTCTAAAAAAAAAGTTATTACCCCGGCATTTCGCACCATCCTATTCTACTACCTACACAACAGCTACTTTTCTACATTTCAAACCCGACGACAAGATCCTTCACCACGTTGGAGCAGCAAAACGATGATCTCAGACACCACTGGGCGCCCCTCTTCAGCTTCTCGTCGCATGTCGCTTAGCTCGAAGCTGAAAACGATGTTCGCACCGTCACATAGCCAAAACCCCACGCCTGTTCCTTCTGCACATCCCTCCAATGTTAAAGTAGATAATATCGCCACCTCACCCGATATCAAAGTCGCGTCTCCTATTTTACTACCGACTTCGGCTAAAGAAGGCAAAGCAACGCCGCAAATACAAGTAACGTCCTCGCCACTGGCTGAATCTCCACCTTCTTCAGTTATGACCAATTCAGTGGGATCGCTGGAGAACAAGCTGGAACCCGTCGCTACTCCACTGATGCCCCCACAGCGTACCGATGAAAACGGTATCTCAAGCTCGTCTCAGCTCACGTTGAACGGCAGCTCGGCCGCGTCAGGATATGAAGAGAGTATAACTGAGCCTTTTTTTCAGCCCGATGAGAGGTTCCCTGAGCACTATCACCGTCTCAAGTCAGCACGTCGCCAGGAAAAACTCGGAGGCATGCTGCGGGAGATTTTGGGCGGCAACAGCAAGAAGGTTCGCGACGACGCTGTCTCTGCCATTCCGGACCTGGGGCTTGGACCCAAAGATCCCCTTTCTCTCATGTCTGGCCTGGTGTCTCAGATCAAAAAGGGTGAGGCTGACAAGGACAGAATTGTCAAAAATCCGGCGGATGCTTCTCTGCCTCTAATACAGAAATATGGCAAATGCCAAGAGATTGTTGGCAAGGGTGCGTACGGTACAGTTCGCGTGGCGCATAAAGTTGACCGCAGTACCAACAGCGAAACTCTATACGCCGTGAAGGAATTCAAGCGCAAGCCCGGCGAGAGTGAGGCTCACTTCAACAAACGGCTTACTAGCGAGTTCTGTATCTCGTCCTCCCTGCATGACATTAATATCATCCACACGCTTGACCTTATGAAAGACACTAGAGGCGAATACTGCCAGGTCATGGAATACTGCGATGGCGGCGACCTATATTCCTTAATTTTGGCGCGTGATGACAGAGGCCTTTACCAAGTAGAAGCTGACTGCTTTTTTAAGCAGCTCATGCGTGGCCTTGTGTACATGCATAGTTCAGGTGTAGCTCACTGTGACCTCAAACCTGAAAACCTCCTCCTTACCAACAACGGCGTGCTCAAGATCTCCGATTTTGGAAACGCCGAGTGTTTTCGCATGGCCTGGGAAACCGATGTCCACCTGTCTCATGGCGTTGCGGGATCTCGTCCCTATATTGCGCCAGAGCAGTATCGAACCGAGTTCGACCCTCGCGCGTCCGACGTATGGGCCGTTGGTATCATTTACATGGCCATGCGCACAGGCTCGTATCTCTGGCAAACTGCAGATCCTGACGAGGACGAAGACTACGCGCGATACCTCAAGGGGCGAAAACAAAAAAGTGGCTATGAACCCATTGAATCCCTACGGCGCGCACGATGTCGCAATGTCATTTACAGTATTCTAGACCCCATCCCATCCAGGCGAATCAGTGCAAAACAAATTCTAAACTCCGAATGGGTTCGAGGAATTACGCTATGTGAAGCGGGCAACCGTGGATATTAATGAAATAACGATTAACGAATGAATTAAACTGTCTTGTGCTATTGTCTACAATCTTTTTTAGGTTAGTACATCATCTAGAAGAAACGTCCAGATCCATATAATATGACCGTCACGATTTCAGGTACCAATTCTCAACACAAGTCAATTTAGACAGGGATAACTGTTTAAAAAAAATGTTTCATCATTGTGACGGTCGACTAATAAAGGGACCAAAGAAATAATAGGTGCAAACTCACTGTATACAATAGAACAAATGTATTTTTGAAAAAGCGCCGAGCTTGAGAGATCGGAAAAAAAATCTGAAGTGAAAAGTTTCAGTTTTATAACAAATGGTCCGTGGGAGTTACCCTGTCAGTGATACCTAAACGGTTACAGTACTGGATATTCGCAAGACCTGTATGTACTGAACAAGGGCTTGCTGGTAGACTGTAGAAAAACGATCATGTCTAGCTAGAAACACCCTGCATTATACTTGGTTCATGCCCAACATCCGTACAAGCCCTATGAAGTCCTTATTTTTTTGCTGTCAAACCCTGCTGGTAGGTTGGTGAGCCTCTGTGTTTTGTCTGTATGGTCCCCCCAGTTGGGAACTTGGTGAACTTCCCGTTTGGCTGGTGATTTATTTTGGGTTATGATTTTTGTGTCCTTTGCTTTCTACTTACCAACACCAGCAAGTCTTGCCATTTCGTCTGAACATTGTCGCTATGTTGTACAGAGCAGATAGAGCGTCCTCTAGTGGCGTGTGAGAGTACGTCCTGAAAGCACAAGGTTCCTTATGTGCAGCAGTTACTTTACCTGATCAGTGCCAACATCGGAGCCCTAATAAGGCGTGAAGGCAAATGACGAGAAAACCTGCTGTCAGACTCTCTAACAGCAGAGATCCTGTCCTATTTCTGATATCTCGATCTTACTTTAGGACTCGCTGATCCAAACGCAAGTTTCATGACCGACATTTTACTGGCTTAATTTGCCTCGCTCTCTCGACGTTATGATTTCTATTCCCTTTGCACGGTTATTTCAGCTATTCTACGCTCATAGCTGACCTTTCTCCAGCCCTTGAGACTCTAGCTGTGAATTCTCTTTACGTTTAATTGCCCAGTAACCGTTTCACTGCATGGAGCAAACTCGGAGCTAGTGCACCAACGGATCACCGGCACTTCTCATCATCCACCCTACCTTTCAACTCTGCACATTTGGTTTTAGCAACATTTTCTCGACTACTTTCCCCTTCACTTCGCTGCCCATCGTTCTCGCCCTCTTCGCCATAAGGCCCTTCCGTCTCACGAACTCCCATTGAAACGTGCCCGGCCCTTGCCCTGGCACAAATGCGCCAACGTTCGTCCCCTAAGTGGGTTAGGGGAGAAAATTTTCACGACTTTGTTTGTCCTTCCCAAACCACGGCAAAATCCATTCAGCAAAATCAAAAAATAAAAAAAATAATAGACAAAATACGGCGGCAAAGGAGAGCAAACCGGACCTTTGTGCGAATTACAGCCATCAAAACGACCGTCGAACCATCGACTTTAGAATCCATCGACCTGTTTTTTGGATTCCCGGTGTCACGATACCTACTTGGACGCGTTTTATTGACTTTTACGGGGGCAAATATTTACTAAATCTCCACGTGTCTTGTCACGACACACCACACTGTTGCGTGTCCCCATACCCCACAACACAAAACATCAACCACACATCCCTTGACTTGCCTATCCAGCGCGTAGCATAGCGACACTTAGACACCCGGCATTGATATCAGTCACCTTCTCGACGGTTTGATTTACTACTAGGCTGTCCAGCTTCGTGCTGCTTCAGGGCCCGTAACCCTAACCTGTTCACTATGGCAACCACAACTTCGTCATCGGCGCGGTTTAGGCAGCGAAAGATCAGCGTCAAGCAGACTCTTGCTGTGCTCTGGCAGTCGGACCTTCCGGACCTCGAAGATGAGCAGCCGCGCGAGCTGCAACAAATTGAAACTGGTGTTGAGAAGGGAGAAGAGGAGGTAAGTGCGGCCTGACAATGGTATACGCGTTTTTTTTTCTAACAATATCTAGGAACATCATTTGCAAGCAGCCATCAATGCCTCGATTGCTGTCAGCTCAGGTGCTAAAGTAGCACAGGTTTACATTCCTACGCCAGACGCGTCGAAGGTATGGAAGGACTATACAAAATACTACTCCAAAGACTTTTCAGAACCAAGCACATACATTCGTTTTTCTGCTACCGTCGAGGAAACTTCAGGCTCGTCTTATTGCATGGATGAAGCTGATGAAGCTTTTCTTAAAAAGTTCAACGCCGACCAGGCCCAGCCATGTACGGAGGATGAGTTTGAAATGATTATGGACAAATTTGAAGAACTGATTGCTGAAAAGCAGCCGTTTTTGAGCATGGACCCTTCGCAAGTATTGTCATACAAGGAATTATATCCTGCAATCGTGGCACGTATCACAGAGGCGGAAAATGATCCAGCAAATCCTGAGATACTGCTGGCGACAATGCCTGCTTACCGCAAGAAAAACCCAAAGCCCAAGAATAAGCTAACTTCTTTCAAACAATACGGTGAACTGATTTATCCTTACTGGAAAGAACGCAAGATCGAACGAAAGGGAAAGCAAATAGCGCCAATTCTAAAGTTTGAGGACAGCGAGAAGGATGACAGTGATCCATACGTTTGTTTCCGACGGCGTGAGGTGAGGCAAGTGCGCAAAACTCGAAGGACAGATACGTTGAGCTCAGAAAAACTTCGAAAGCTCCTGGCGGAGATGGAGAGTGCAAAACAACTGATGCAGATGGTGGCTCAACGCGAGACGATGAGAAAAGAGGCACTACAAGCCGAGCTTGATATTTTTGAAAGCCGGTGCAAGATGAAGGAGCTCAAGAGAAGTCTCAATATCAAGGGCGATGACGAAGACCTGGTTACACATAAGAAGCGCAAGAACGTTGCGCCTCCCAAACCAGTTGAAACTCCGAAACCCGTCGCTGTTGTTTCTCAAGAGCCTGCCATCGAAGTGCCTGTTGTTCCTAGTAATGCTCATCCCGTGCACCAAGTTCCTCCGAATGTTCGGCTTCCAGCAAGTAAAATCCCCGATATGGAGCTTGTGTCGCTTGATCATGTCAACAGCGAGAAGGAACTCGCTATCCAGACTGCAGTCAAGGAGAAATTGCGGTCGCGTGCACAAACGGACAAGGATTGGGTCAACTACACTGACAACCCGTACATTCCGTACCTGGATTACTTTGACCCCGACGAGACTAGTCGGAATGCACTCAACATTATCCAACCCAACCATGCTGCCTTTTCGTCCATTGCTACGGCGTATCCTCCATCGCCTGAGACCTATATCAAGATGCCATTACCGAACGATAAGCATACTCGCCCTTGCTCGAATTCGTATATCATGGCTACAGAGTTTGAGGATGATGGAAACATGAAGGTGGTCTCTGTCGCAACTGAAAAGGAAGGCCCATGGCCCCCTGAAGGTAGACGAATTCCTAGAGGTACAACGATGTCTATTCGTAAACGCATGGGCCGCGGAGGACGTATTATGGTAGATCGCCGAGGCCTTGTTCGAAGACCTCAATCTATGGATCATTTGAATGATGAAAGTGAACTTGAAAAGTGGACCGGTCTCGACACCTTCACAAAAGACGCACCGGATGCGTACGAGAAGAGCACTTTAAGGGCCCGACTTGAGCGATTAGAGGATAGAAACAAGTACGACTCTGATGTTCATTTTGATGGACCTGATTATCCTGGAAGTGATCCCAGTCGGCTGAATGGAATCTCGGAAGAAACTCAGAGTATTCGTTTCGGCTCGATGCTCATGTCAAAAGCGTATGATTCATACTGGGATGCCTACAAACAACGTCAGCAGCAGCTGAGTATGATGCATAAGCTGCTCCAGCAACAGCAACAGGCCCAGCAACAACAACAAGCACAACAAGCTCAACCGCAGGCAGGCGTTACGTCTAATCAAAAACATGCGCCTTCTCAAACACCAGATCAAACAAACCCGCGAAAACAATACCAGGCTGCATATCAGCAGCCAAATCAACAAACTGCGCCTGGCTTGTCGCAGGGTGTGTCAGTTCCCATGAATGGAAATGCCCGGCGTGCGAATATGCCGACTGGAGTGACCCCTAATCCGCAGCATGCAGGCCGGTCGCTGGGTCAAGTCCAACGGTTTGAAGGAATGCCTACCACTGCAGCCAATAAGCAGCCAACCAATTCTGCACCTGCAAATGCCGCAAATGTACAGTACGGCACTACGCCAATTAATAGAGGTAATCTGTTAGGTGCTGGTGGTGTCAACCGGAATGCGATTCGCGGGAACGTTTCGAACGTTGGCATGGGGAACGGTCAGGGTCATGTTCCAAAACAAGTCCAGCTGAACAATCAATAGAAGATTTATATGGTATTTTATGACAACGAAGAATCAATTTTTTTATATATGTATGTGTATATTCATTTCTACATAATCCCAAAAACTCTTTTTAATCTTTTTGTACGTTCAAATGTTGCGTGAAGTAGAATGCAAACAGTTGGTGAAACACTGCGGGTGACTAGGAGGAGTTTCCGATTCAGCCGCACGCTATGAGGAACTGCAGAATGAGATTGGACATGGCGGTAGAACACGATGATGATTTAAATCAATGGGAACTGAGTGAGCTCGTCCAGATGGTGAACAAGATGAGCCTGTGTATTTTGATCAAAAAGATATGTAATTTGAAATGCTGATCGCGCGCGAGATAAAAAAAAAAAGAACTCAAACTCAGTGCTAAGGGTGCGTGCGTGCCTTAATGTGCGTGCCTAATTGTGCCTTGCGGCATGCGAAATCAGCATATGGCATTCTGTTGTTTGGTTTCGCACGCACTGGCCTTAGCTTTTGGAGCGCGGGTGATACACTCCTGAACGATAATATGATTATTGACGAGGAACCTTTGAAGACTGGAAACGCCTGTTTGCTGAGATTTATATACAGGCCATCGGATCCTAGTGTTTTTGTTTCGCTATTTTTTTTTTTGTTTCCACGCGATTTGACTAGTTACGACAATTCGCAAGACTACATCACCAATTGACGGGGCCTTGCAAATACTGAAACGTTGTTAAAGTAAAGCTTGCTGTTGTTTTTTCAAGTCTAAGCTATCAATATTGGTATCTGAGCACCGATAGCTGGGATTAGTATCTCTGAATCCTCAAAAACGGTGAGAACAAAACAGGAAGTAAATTAAAAATCTGTTCAGTTTATTGGTAATAAATCGAGAAATAAAAGCCATGGCGATTCCCACTTTTAACTCTCCTTCCCTTTCTACTCCTCGTCCCCTTCCTCCGTCATACACAGCACTGCCGGAAGTTGGCAGAGCATCCATCAGTCTACGGTCTCCATCTTTGACCAATTCATCGCCTTCTCCGTCAACCACCTCGTGTGTTTCCACAAAATCCAAGTACGCCCCCAGCACCCCCGCCACAGATCGTTCGTCTCCTCCGTGCTTCAGGCCTACTCCACGGTACTCCCCAGTATACGCACGACCCTCGAATCGCCAGTACGGGCTGTATCAAACGAGGCGATCCTCGCCGCTCCAGCGCACATCTTCAAGCAGTAAGTAGCTGACACTCTTTTTCCCAGCGTCTCAGCGCGCGTGGTCACGCCCTGCCGGATGCTGACTTTTCCTCTCTGGCGCTTGCGACCTGCGTTGAGGGGGATCCTGGCCTTGTGTGTTGTTTCATCGGCCAGAATCTCAAACGCGGCCGCCTGGCGCCAGAAAATCAAAACGAAATTTCGCATTGCTGACTGTTTTTAGCCACAACCCACGGCGCCCTAACCCTCCAGGGTCCCAACTACGGTCCCAAAGGCACCAGCCAAACAGCCTCATACTCTTTCGGGCCCACGCTTATTTATACTGGACCTGGCATTCCTGCTTGTACTTGCACTACCTGCACTCATCAGGGACCCCCTGGATCCAAGCATTCCTCCTCCAAGTCCTCAGCGGCAGCAGCCAAATTATCGCCACGACCGCACCAAGGCAAGCAGCAGCCCCCCCTGATATTCCCTTGTCAAGCCATGACTGAAGCAAACGCCCAGGACTTGGCCCGCTCGCGGCACCGTCCGCCCATGCTCAAGCTTGACGCCCAGATTCAGACTACTCCAAATGGGGCCAACAACGTCGTGGGAAATACCAACCTGGCAAATCTCAACCGGAATACCGCGACGACCACTACAATCCTCAACACCCCATCCAACGCCCTGTTTCCAGCGCTGCGAACCCCAAAAGACATTGTGCTACAAGACATTACCGTGCAATGCATATCCCCCGGACTGCCGTCCTTTGGATCGACAGTCTTTGACTCCATCGCGCGAAGCAAGACCATTCAGGAGGAGCAGCGAAAGATCATCGAGCAAAGAATGCGCGACGAAGACAGAAACAGCGACGAGGAGGACTACCAAAGCCATATTCGCCAGGGCATGTCGAGCCCGCCCTCGCCTGAATCGTCCAATCCGCCAAGCGCTTCTCGCGAGGACAAGGCCTCGGACAATGGAAGAGATCACCATGGCAGCAGGCCCTCCTCCACCCCTCTCAAGTCCAGTTATATTGTATCAGAGACTGGCAACTTTATCATTGAGTCCGTCCCTACACCTACGGCCGCTCGCATTAACATTGACACCGCCAAAAGTGGCCTGCTATCCGCGAAACGGAAATCACCTCCTCAAAACATTGAACTTTTTCCCTACAATAAAGGCCCGTCAATACATTCCGCGCCTTTGCGTGGTGCACCATATAGTCCACATGTTTTCCCATTCCGTGGTGGTAATGCTGCTGCTGCTGTCCCCTCCGCTGCACTTCCGAAATCGAACAGACGCCCTGCACCCTTGTTGTTCGGAGCTCCTGCATTGAGCCCCGTCAGATCCAGTAACCCGACGTCTGCGGTCGATGCGTCGGGGGCAGCGGCGGCATCCACACAGCCCTCGCACAGCTTCCAGTATGCCACGTACCGGCCAAGCGGCAACATGCCTGCCCCTCCTCTGACCGCGGTGCCCGGATCGCACAAGGGCGCGCGGTACTCGGCGTGGCCGAGCTGGGCGATGGGGAATTGGAGGGCGCCCACCATGGCCGCGCGCAGCGCTACCAATACCACCGCCGCAGCAGCAGCTGAGGAGGAGGACGAGGGCGATGACGATGAAGACGACGGGCGCGATCCCGAGGACGCGGCGCTGTCGGACGACGAAAAAGTTGAGCCGACCCTAGACTCCCGCAAGGCGTCCATGAACGCGGCCAGCAAGCGCGGCGCGCCCATTACCGTCGACGACGATGAGGAAGACGACGACGACGAGCATATGAGCGACCTGGAGGCACGGGCCATTGACGAAGAAGACGAACTCAAGTTCCGGCGCCAAAAGAAGCGCCGGCTTCTCGAGAACTTTGGCAAGGCGCTGTGTACCACGACGGCCACAGCCGCGGCAGGCCCAATGGGCGCGGAGAGCATGGCCAAGGATGTGGTGGAAGAGGAGGAGGAGGAGTACTTCCACAAGAGCAACGGGGTAGGCCTGAAGGAAGAGCAACTGAAAAAACAGCGGTTCTTGGAGCTTTGCTCGGAGCTCTGGGATGTGATCCGGTCTTGAGAGGAGGGCCACCACCGGCCACGCTCTCAAGTGCGAAGAAGTGGGGGTTTTTTTTTTGCTGAGATGAGTTATAGACATTTGCTTGCTTGCTTGCTTGTGTCGTTCTTTTCAGCTCGTTTTATTGGTATTTCATGGTTGATTTTTTTGGTTTGGATAATCCATTTGCAATTTGCGATTTGTGTTTTTTATTTTTTCATTTTTTCATTTTTTATTTTATTTTGGTGCACACTTTGACGGCTAAAAAAACTAATTCTAATCTTAACTGTTTTTATTCTATCTATTCACTATTTGTTGTTGTCGTTGCTGGTATTGTTGAGTATCGGCGTGTTGATATCCAGCCCAGGTTGTGCGTTAATCGGGACTTGCAAAAATCAGATCGTGTCGAAGTTCATGCGTGGTAGTTGGAGGGCCAAAACGGTTGGCATTTCATGTCCAAAGCTTTTACAAAAGTCTTTCATTAAAATTCCACGCTGCTACTTACTGTGTACCTTGTCTTTTCATGGCATGATGCAAGTTAATCATGTACTGCCGTGTTGAGTTATGTCAAATAGTTACAAGATGTTATTTTTCCATATCCATCACTGTCCATGTGTGGAAAACAGTAACACATTTGTGTATAAGAGAAAAAAAGAATCCAATTGACAAGATAATTTCCTATACTTTTTATATTCCCATGAAATTATTACAACCTTGAAAACACATTCTTTGAGACTCCCGTCGCCTTCTTCTTTTCGTACAAGTTGTCGGTCCTTATCATACGTATGCCATAATTATTTTAGTTCTTTTTTTTTTGTTGTTAAAATTTGCTGCAGGTCTTGTTTGGTTTTTATACTCTAGATTTGACCTCGAAGAATCTCTTGAGGTAGTAAATCTGGAAGAGCGAGTTGACGGCCACCACGGCGACCTGGAACAGACTCCACCACTTCACTCTGGCGTTGGTGGACTCGGCGGTGTTGCGGTGAATGCGCTCACGGATGACAATGTAGCCCTGCTCGTTCTTGACGCTCTGGATGTTGTCCGACAGCTGGCGCACCTCGGCCTCCAAGGAGCCCGGCACCACGTCGTCCTGGCCCATGTAGATGACGCCGTGCACGTGGAACGTCACGTCCTTGGTGCCCGTGGACGCAAATTGGTTCGAGAAGCAGTACTCGTAGCGGCCCGTGCGCGCGATCTCAATGGACACGTCGCCGTCTGCGACACGCGCAAGGTTGGAGCGCTTGATTCCGTCGGGGTCGGTGATCTATTAAAAAAACGGGGGGTTAGCATTAAAAATTCGGACAACGGCATTATGGCGAGAGAACCTGGCTCTTTTATGCAGAATCGTCTCGAAGGCAGGATATGGGGAAGAAAAACTTACCCAGAAATCAACTTCAAGCTGATCTGTGGAATGAGGGTCTCTGTTTCCGACTTGGAAGGTGACGGCTAGTTGATCGCCCTTCTTGACGTCTTCGTAAAAGCAGGAGATGCCCCAGGGCGCCAGAAGCTGGTTGTGGGCGGCCACAAGGGAGACCAGGGAGATGAAGGCCAGCAGGAGAGAGCTGGACAGTCGGAGCATTGTGAAAGGCCAGGGGGTGGAGGATAGTGCGTGGGTGCTGGCGATGATGTGTCTTTGTACTGCGTGGCAGGGTTTTGAGCGCAGGAGCTGTTAAAACCGGTGAGGAACGAGTGTCGAAGGGTGTTTTGGTCAGCAAGTCGTCTGGTTGCTTGTTCTTTTTTTTAATTGTAGTAGTTCGTACTATGGGGCAGGGTTACGAGAAGCCAATGGACGAGGAGGAGTGAGTGAGAAGGAGAGGGAGAAAAAAAAAAGGTTAACGACGATTTGGACACGCGAACGGCAGTTGATGATTTCGATGTTCTGGACAGCGACAGCAGTGAAACAGCTGAAAAATAACCGAAAAGCCAAAAGAAAAAAAAAAAAATAAAAAAAAGGAACGAAAACTGACACGTAGCAGGGAAGTCATGTGATATAGACCTTGCGACTTGGTGCTTATATTGCATTACGTCAGCCAGTGCGAGAGGATTACGTCGCGGGTTAAGATTGCCAAAGCGACTCGAAGGCCCTTCAAGCGCCGTCGACGCTGCTTGAAACCACCAACACCAACCAGCAACTTTGAACAAATTAGAAGAACCACAAAGCCACCACCACCACTACTACTACTACTACTACTACTACTGCAACTCCATATATACACAATGCTCAACGCGTTCAAACAACACCCATACGACCCCAACATGCCGTTCCAGCCCCGGCGCCGAACCCAGGGCTTCTTCACGACGCCCCAGAAACGGCTCCTCGCGTACGTGCTGGGGCTCGCGGTGATCACGCTCATCATTGTGTCTGCAATCCGCATGGGGCTGGGCAAGCCGGCGCAGGAGGAGATTATCCATGTCAAGAAGCCGTTGAAGGCGGCGGCAGTGGCGGCAGGCAAGGCCGTGGCGGCGGAAGCAGACGCGTTGGCGGGAGTTGCAGCAAATGTGATGCCCAATGACGGAGCGGTGGGCGGAGACCTCGAGGAGTGAGAGATAGAGAGAGAGTGAGAGAGACTGGCAAACGTACGTCGGCAACCCACAGCTGTGGGACACGAATGAGCAGCATTTTAAATCATCATGATACACATTCCCCAGATATACAATGTAATACGAGCAATACACAGCCCACACAAGTTACAGTGTGAAGGGTCGCGGGTGGACTTTTTTTTTATCAGTAAATCAAATCAGAATATTTTTTTTTTTCACGTCTAAACTTTTGTATGATACGAAAAGAGGAAGTGCGTTTACTTTCTGCGGAAAGAGCAGCCCTCAGTGAGCTTGGCCTTACCACCGGTGGGCTGGCAGAGGACGGTGGAGCAGGAGCCGCAGGTGACGACGGTCTGGGCGTGGGAGAAGACAGTGGTGATGGCGAGGCAGCCGGGGCACTTGACGTCCATGAAGAAGGAGCGGGGGGTGGCGACGAGGGTCTTGAGCTTGTGCTTGCGCAGCTCGGACTGCTGGGTGGGGTTGAGAAGATCCTGGGCCAAAACCTATAGGATAGAAGTTAGTATGTGTGTGACTAGTGTTTGATGATGATGAGTTGATGGTACATACCATTTTGAATGTGCTTTCTGTTGTCTGATCAAGGAAGAAAAAACTGTCAATGCTCTCAGGGCAGAAAGAAAAGAAGAGAAAAGAGAAGGAAGCGCAGATTTGGCATTGTGTTGTAAGCTGAAATTTTTTTTTTTTCTTTCTTTTGCCTCACAACAATGCTACTATGGGGGTTACTACTACTACCACCACTAGTGATACTACTGAGGGCCATAGTAGGATTCCCTTCTTTCGCTGTGTTTTGCCACTGGTTGGCTGTGTTATGTAATACATTACAAAGTATATTTCACGTGATTTACAGTATGAGCATATTGTGTCTGTGTAAATCTGAGACTGAAAACTGTGACTACTATTTATGTGCACGTGCAAATGGGTGCGAGTGTGTTAGCGCGTTGAGTGAGTAAGTGCGGATAAACCCTAACTGCAGAACTCCCAACTTGAGTGCAAGCACTCTCTCCAGTGTGCCAATTGCTAGAGCTCTAGACAACTTTGAACATTGAACTGCACTAGTTAGCTATTGAGCACTTGACTCCCAGAGTCCCAGAGTCCAAGACTTCCAGAGTCCAAGACTTGCAGTTGATTACAAATACGCCAGCCAACGCTCGAATACTAAAATCTGTAGCAACTCTTAGCGTCACATGACTGCGCCCAGTGCTTGATGAGTCACAGACACACGGCTATTACCTCATACTTAGTCATGATTACATAACCCACCCTCGCACGGATTCCTGACCAATCCCAATAATCTTCGGCCACAATCCTGCAATCTGCGTTTCCAATCGTCGCTTTTCTCGAACTCGCAACTCTTCTCCAACTAAAAATTCATCACATCTCGCACCCATCCCTCCGCAACCACCACACCCACCACAAACAGCCCGCGCTTGCCCTCGCGCCCTGCTTCCACTCCTCGCCGCCGCCGCGTCGACGCCCCTCCCGCCCGCGCTCTGCTAATAAGAGAGACCCGTACGCCCTAATCCCCTCCCCGCGCTTGGCCACCCTCAGTCCCAATCCCGTGCCAGTCTCGTGCGTCCAACCAACACACCCCAGTTACTAACTCTCGAGCAAACATCCTACCCCTACGCACTTCCCTCTGCCCGCTCTCTAACTTCTCTCTCACAACACCCACGCCATAGCGCAACCTCACGGGCATATCATCATGTCCCCGGTCAACGACAACAATGCCCTTGATCCCCCGTACATCGACACAAAACCCCCTGTGACAACGCTCTCATGGTTTGACAGAACCATCTTAGACATCAATGAGTCCTCGATCAACGCCTTCTCCGGCGCAGCAGCAGGCGGCATCTCCGCCCTTCTCGTCTGTCCTCTCGACGTTGCCAAAACAAAATTGCAGGCCCAAGGCGGCTTCCTCGCCATGCAGCGCGACTTGCAGCATTACAAACCCTCTCCAGAAACATATCTCATCAAACCAAAATATCATGGCATGTGGGGAACCCTCTCCACCATCTTCAAAGAAGAGGGTGTCTCCGGCCTCTACCGCGGTGTCATCCCAATAACAGTAGGATATCTTCCTACATGGGCCATCTACTTCGTCGTCTACGAAAAAGTCAAGAAAAGATCCTCCTCCGCCCTGCCAAACTATCCCTTTCTCGCACACATGACCTCCGCTCTCACCGCGGGCGCAAGCTCGACCTTGGCTACAAACCCCATCTGGGTCATCAAGACTCGCCTAATGACGCAAACAAACAACCACGCAGCATACTCGGGCACCATCGACGCTTGCCGCAAAATGTACAAAAATGAGGGAATACTCTCCTTCTATTCCGGTCTCGGCCCTGCCCTTCTCGGCCTCCTTCATGTCGCGGTCCAATTCCCTCTCTACGAACTTCTCAAGGGCTGGTTACACATTGACGAAAACGGCTCGAAAATAGCGCAGGCTCCGCAAATCCTAACCGCCTCTGTCCTGGCCAAAGTCTGCGCATCCACCATTACATATCCCCACGAAGTCATTCGCACCCGCACTCAAATCCAGGTGGTCCCCACGTCCACCGGCGAACTGCTACCCCCCAGAAAGTACAGAGGCATCCTTCAAACCGCCAAAACAATCATTCTCGAAGAAGGCTGGCGCGCTTTCTACTCAGGTCTGAGCACAAACATGGTGCGCACCGTGCCGGCAAGCGCAGTGACCCTTCTCTCCTATGAGATCGCCTCTGGATTTTTACGGCGCAAGCAAGGCGATTTGCGAGCCACCGTCTAGACATTTTCCCTTCCCTCTCTCCATATCCTCCTACACTCACATACTTCCCTACGAGCATTCATGATATTTATGCATATTAGATAGACGTCAATTGTATTTTTGTTTTCATCTCTTGTATCTCTTGTATTTCGCGTTGATTTTTCAGCGAGGCTGGATCCAGTCACGTGGGCGTGCCGAGCTAATTTTTGCAGATTTTTTTTTCCAACATTCTTCTTTTCCACCACACTCTGTTGCTCACACACCCACCATCTACAACAACTCGACACACACACTTCACAATGGACGCCCAACCTACAAACAACCAAGCTACTGCTGAAATGACCGACGCACCCGCAGACACTGTCATCTCCGGCACCGTCGATGCTGTAAGTCCAACGTCAATTCTTTTTTTAATCCAATTGCCCAACTAACCACCCAAACAGACTGAAGACGTGGACGCCATGAAGCAGCGCCTAAAGGAGCTGCAGGACGAAGCGGACCGACTACAAGAGATGCAGGCGGAGCTGCAGAAGGAGAGCATTGACCTGAAGGAAGACAAGAAGGACCAGGACGCGCGCAGCATCTACGTGGGCAACGTGGACTACGGCGCGACGCCCGAGGAGCTGCAGCAGCATTTCCAGGCGTGCGGAACCATCAACCGCGTCACGATCGTGCTCAACAAGTACACGCAGCACCCCATGGGCTACGCGTACATTGAGTTCGCGGAGCCGGCGCTGGTGGCGCAGGCCCTCGTGCTCAACGGAAGCATGTTCAGAGGCCGCCAGCTCAAGATCGTGCCCAAGCGGACAAACGTGCCGGCGTTCATGAGAGGCCGCGGCAGCGGAAGAGGGCCCAGAGGATACTACCGAGGCAGAGGCAGGGGCGGATACAGGGGCCGTGGCGGCGCTCCTTACTAAACGTTTGGAGAACCGCTCCGAGCGCGCTGAGGAAGGAGGGCAAAACAAGAGTTAATTTAATGAAAGAAAGAAAGAAAAAGAAGCAAAAAAACACACACACACACACAAGATCAGATAAAGAAAAAGAATCAAAAAAGCAATATTAGAAAAAACGAGACCAAGAAAGAAAGAACCAAAAGAAACCAGAAAAAAATTCAAAAGATTCAGGATCATGTCCCCATCAATGGCTTTTGTCTTTTGTGTATATTATTATTTATTTGTATCGTAGCCTGACTACGAAAAGAAAGGAAAAAAAAAGGATATCAAAATGCTTTTTTTTGTTAAATAGAGACTAAAACAAGGCAGAGACGCGCGCGCTGTACAAATATAGCAGGGTCATAGTTCAACGGTTTTTCAATGAGCAGCCCAACCCACAGCTGTCAAGTGAATTTGGACTAAAATCCGGATTTGGAAAAAAAGCTTGCAACTAGGTTGTTGTCTCACAAACAAGACACTTTTGAACTGGCCGCGAAATGCAAAAGGCCTTGCCAACTACTAGCCAGGAACCAAAAAGACAGAAGAAATGAAATAAAAATGAATAATACTTTTACCTTATACTAAAAAACCCTGTATACTTATATTCAAAAAAAAAAATTAATATTAAGGTAAAAGATAAATAAAATAAAAAATCAGATATTAGTGTTATTATTATGTTGACCAGAGAAAAGCACTCTTATAAATCTAACCAACTTTCTCAGCCTGTACACTATACAAGCAGCACAAGCGCCATCGCAAGCGCGCCATAGAGCCCACTCAGCAGCTGTAGAGACGACGCCGGCGGCGCGCTGTTCGCAATCTGCTGCACAGAGCCTTGGCTGGGCGCGGGCGCGGGCGCGGGCATGGACTCAAGCGTCGAGGGCTCGGGCATGGGCTCAGGCGTCGAGGGCTCGGGCATGGGCTCAGGCATCGAGGGCTCGGGGCTGGATGCGGGTGGCGGGGGTGGAGGTGCCTCGGGGCTGGAAGCGGGCGGTGAGCCGGGAGAAGAAGGTTGCTCGGCAGGAGGTGCAGGAGGAGCAGGTGCTGGAGATTGTTCCGCGGGAGGCGCGGGAGGGGGCCCAGCAGGAGGAAGAGGAGGAGGAGCTGGCTCTGAGGAAGGCTCCGGAGGTGTTGGAGGACCAGGAGGAGGAGGAGGAGCTGGCTCTGAGGAAGGCTCCGGAGGTGTTGGAGGACCAGGAGGAGGAGGAGGAGCTGGCTCTGAGGAAGGCTCCGGAGGTGCTGGAGGACCAGGAGGCGATGGCGAAGGCGGAGGGGGAGGGCATTCCGTGCACGAAGTCACCGTTGTTGTTGACTCAACGGGCGCCGAAGTCGAAGTCGAAGTTTCGCAATTGACCCATACAGTCGTCGTGCTCAAGCTTGAAGTTTCGTCCGAGCAGTACGTCACCGTGATGGTGACCGGCGTGAAGCCCGGCATGCTGGTCGTCATGCAGTCCGGCTCCAGGCACTCGGGCCCAATGGCCTCGTTGGTTTCGGGGGGAGTGAACTCGGGTGGAGGCGGCGGGACGTGCTCCGAAGTGGTCGTGATGGGAGTGGGAGGTGGAGCGGGAGAAGGCCCGGCAGAGGGAGGACCAGGAGCGGAAGTCTGCTCGGTAGGAGCTGGTGGAGCTGGAGGAGGAGGGCCCGGAGGAGGAGGAGGGCCCGGAGGAGGAGGAGGGCCCGGAGGAGGAGGAGGTCCTGGGGGAGCAGGAGGTCCTGGGGGAGCAGGAGGTCCTGGAGGAGCAGGTGGTCCTGGAGGAGCAGGTGGTCCTGGAGGAGCAGGTGGTCCTGGAGGAGCAGGTGGTCCTGGAGGAGCAGGAGGTCCTGAAGGTGGAGGAGGTCCTGGAGGAGCAGGAGGTCCTGGAGGAGAAGTCTCAGGAGGAGATGGTCCAGGAGGCGAAGTCTCAGGAGGAGATGGTCCAGGAGGCGAAGTCTCAGGAGGAGATGGTCCAGGAGGCGAAGTCTCAGGAGCATTGGTCTTAGGAGTAGTCTCAGGGGAGGAGGGACCAGGAGGAGATGGACCAGGAGGAGAGGGCTCAGGAGGAGAGGGTCCTGGAGGAGAAGTCTCAGAAGAAGAAGTCACAAAAGGAGCCGGTCCAGGAGGCGAAGTCTCAGAAGAAGAAGTCACAGAAGGAGCCGGTCCAGGAGGCGAAGTCTCAGAAGAAGAAGTCACAGAAGGAGCCGGTCCAGGAGGCGAAGTCTCAGAAGAAGAAGTCACAGTAGGAGATGGCCCAGGAGGCGAAGTCTCAGAAGAAGAAGTCTCAGAAGAGGAAGTCTCGGAAGAAGTCTCAGGAGCAGTAGTCTTAGGAGTAGTCTCATGGGTGCTCTCAGTAGTTATAGTGGGTGTCACAGGGCCACACTCCGAAGTTGTGTACCAGGATTCAACCTCAGTGCAGCATTCAACATCATCCTCATCGTAGTAGCACTCATAGTCGGTAGTGTAGGTGGAAACTAGGGTGCAAGTCTCTGAAGTTGTAGAACTCGTGGAAGGCTTAGAGGTGGTGGGCGCGGGAGATGGACTTGGAGTGGTATGCTTGGAGGTCGTAGGAACCACAGGATGCGTCGACGAAGGAGTAGCGGGAGTGGCACTAGAAGAAGAAGAATGGGTTGTAGTTGGAGGAAGGACCGTACTGCAAATGTCCATAGTAGTGCAGATGTCAATGGTGGTACAGTCTTCTTCGTCGTCCCCGTCACACTCAACGCTAGACGTACAAGTGACAGCAGCAGAGCACACTGATTGAGTAGATGTGGTACACACCTCAAGAGTAGTACAGTCCGTAAAGGTAGTACATTCCACTTCGCCGTCGTTATCACGCACACACTCAACGCTAGGTTCACAAGTGACAGTAGCAGAGCAGCCCGGTTGAGTAGATGTGGTACATACCTCAAGAGTAGCACAATCCACAGTGGTACTGCAGTCTTCGTCGTCATCGTCATCACCACACTCAACGCTAGCTGAACAGGTCACAGTAGCAGAGCAGCCTGGGTGTGTTGGAGTGGCACAGACGTCAAGAGTAGTACAACCCACAAAGGTAGTCCAGTTATCTTCGCCATCGCAGTCCTCAGATGTGACGCAATGAACCTCCTGGGAACAAGAGCTCGAACCGGTAGTCATGGACGTGGGACTAGGCGAAGGCGTGAGAACAGTGGAGGTGTAAACTGAAGATGTGGAGTAGGTACTAGTGGTCATGGCATTACAAGAATTTGAAGTGCAGGCCTCGGTTGTCCAACAGTAAGTATCATCATCTGAATCACACTCAGTAGTGGTAGTGCAAACACAACCCGGTGTGCATGTAGGAACATACTCGGTGGTAGTATGGGTAGTAATTTTAGTAGGGAGAGAACCAGTAGTACAAATGATTTCAGGAACACACACTGTGGATGTATCGCAACTATCGTATTTTCCATCATTATCATTATCGAAGCAAGAAACAATAGCCTCACACGAACTAGTGGTCAAACACTGGATGGAAGTAGAGAGGGGTGAGTGGGTGGGGGCAGGTTCAGTTGTCGTCAGCACAGATGATGTTGCATAAGATGAGGAAGAAGACTCGATAGTGGAAGACGCACAGGGAGTCGACGAAGTGGTAGAAGAAGACTCTGAGGTTGACGACACTTCTGAAGTGGAGGTAGGAACTGACGAAGAGGTAGTCAGGCTGTCAGTCACAGAACAATAGGTGACAGAAGAGCAGGTAGTGGTAGACTCGCAATTGTCGCCATCACAATGAACGGGCTGGCAATGCTCTGTGGTGATACAACCCAACGTAGTAGGTATGGAGCTGCTCACTTCAGGAGTAGTGGTGGTCGCGGTGTCCGTCACAGAACAATAGGTGAAAGAAGAGCAGGTAGTGGTAGACTCGCAATTGTCGCCATCACAATGAACGGGCTGGCAATGCTCTGTGGTGATACAACCCAACGAAGTAGCCGTGGAGCTGCTCACTTCAGAAGTAGTGGGAGTCGGGCTCTCCGTCACAGAACAATAGGTAACAGAAAAGCAGGTAGTATCAGACACGCAACCGTCACGATCACAATGAGCGGGCTGGCAATGCTCTGTGGTGATACAGCCCAAAGAAGTAGTCACGGAGCTACTCACTTCAGAAGTAGTGGTAGTCTCAGAAGCAGCGGTAGGCACGGAGCTGCTTACTTCAGTTGTGGTAGTCACAGAAGCAGTACTAGTCACAGAAGCAGTAGTCAAAGAAGCAGTAGTCACAGAAGCAGTGGTGGTGTCCTCGTCATCTGTAGGCCAGGGAGCAGGTTCCCATGACGGAGTGACCTTGCTAGTGGTGGTTGGTCGTGGCTGGTAGTGAGACCGGCTCGAGGAAGACTTGGCGTGACTGCAAACAATGGGAGGCTTCTTGTAGTTGGGCGAAGCCACCGACCCGGGGATACCACCAACGCCCGGCGAGATGGCCTCAATGTCGCTTCGCTCAGTGTCCTGGATGGCCTTGGCAAAACCAACTTGGAAGTTCTCGAGGTCAAAGACCATGTATGTGGAGCGCAGAATATTGTCACCAAAACTGCACAGAGAAGGGTCGTCGGTGCCGTAAACACCAAGGTAACAAGCAGGACTGCCATCGTCCATAAGGATGGGGCTTCCAAGTCTGTCAGTGGCGGGAATAATAAGCTCAGACACTGGGACGGTGATATCAAAGTTGCCGACAGAGATGGTGATGAACTTGTCATCCCCAATATCGAGGTCGCAAGACCTCAGGTACTCGCCAGATTGAGGGTCTGCCTTGAGTTGGAGTTTCTTTACAAGAGCCTCTACCGCACTTGTAGGGAGAACTGAGGCCGTGGCGCCAATGTCGATGAGAACAATCATGGAAGCCGAGGATAGACCTTCGGGCTTGGAACAGCTGTCTTGGTAGTAGGAGATGACATCTGCAGCAACCGTGAACTCAATTACTTGAGTGCTGCCATCGGCAAACTGGTAAGTAGGAACTATGGGGACGGTAACGATAGGACCCTGGTACTTGGCGTGATCCACTCCACCAAACAACAGTTGACCAATGCTTGAGGTCGCAGAGTTGAGCCAAATCGAGTAGGCGATAGTATTGATGTAGCCAGCGGTCTTGAGCCGAGCCGGGAAGTTGTCATAAGTGAAGGGAGTATTTTTGCGGTGGGCGGTGGACTCCAAACCAGGGAACCCGATGCCAAAGACACCCGACGTGTTGGCAACGTTGGCAACAGCAAAATTCATGTCGTTGATAACGACCTGGGGAGAAGTAGCAAGAGACAGCACATCGGAGACAAAATCGCCTTGTGCAAAGGAATAGTCGCTGTACCGAATAAAGACGTCCGAGTCGTGAAACTTGTAGGTAGAGGAGCTGTATTGATCGTACATGCCCTGGTGTTCGCAGGGGTACTGATTAGAGTAGTTGTATTTTTGATTGTCGAGCCCACTTTCAACGCAATAGGGGTTGATGAAACTGGTGACCCAAAGGTCCGACGAGCCAGTATCCACTTGCAGAGAGAACCGCTGAGGAGGAGTTCCCAAGTGAAAGTCTATTGAGTAAATAACAACATCATTGGAGATGGGCGCATTGACCACGCCGTCTTTCGTACCCGCTTTCAGGTTTGTGGTCTGGATGGTCTTTTCAAGATTGAACTCAAGGACTTTGTTTTCATATGAAGGAACGGCAGCTTGAGCAGCAGAAGCTGCCAAGGCCAAAACGCCATATGTCAGTTTTAACATGCTGAAAAAAAATGATGGATAGTTGTTTTAGTGAGAAAAGGAGCATTAGCTGTATATATTATATCGACTAGAGATCCATTGTTGTAACGGAACGTCTGGAGGAGTTTATTTGATACAAGAACTTACTTTGATCATAGAGTGCGGAGGGTTGATTACATTCATGCATCGTCAAAGTTGTGCCTGGAAACCCCGGGAAGTTCACTTTGTGGGCTTGTCAGTATTTGGCGATCTCAAATTTCGCTATGTCGAATAAAGTTCCATGTCTGGCTTTAGTCCATTGTTGAGTCTTTGTAAAGGTAAGGAAGCTTCAAGTATACAAAGAGAAAGAAATGAGGGTTATACAAAGAGCATGTCTGTCAGTAATCGTTCATGGAAATAAATTAGACCATCAGCCTCACTGCAAACTCCAATTCCCAGGAGATCTTGGCCAAAGCGTGTGTTTTAATAGTGAAATTTTAAGTTGAAATAAGAATAGTTATGAAAATAGATAAGCTTTTTAGGGTGTAGAAGTAGGTTGAGATTAAGCATGCCTCGATGTTCATGACTGCATACTTGCAGTGCTCTTTTCAAGTAACATTTGAAGGTTAAATCAAATCCACGTAAATTACGACTGTAATTACAAGTGTAGTCAGTACATATCTACAGGTCCATCTAGTTCAGACAATAAAAAGGTCAACATGTACGGGTTACTACTGAATCAGGCTTTGAAGTGCAGCGATTAGGGGTAAGAGCTCTGTCAAACAAGGGAAGAGTGAATTACATCAGAAACAAAGCTTGATTCACACACTTTTGTGAAAAGGGACTGGATCTCAGCAGTTTCTCGTCTCGTCTGTGATCAGTCTGATTAATGAGAAAAGGGAAGACAGTACACAAGATACAGCTGGTAGTAGTTGGAGGTGCTATTTGAACGTGTATATGAAATAACTGGTCAGGGCAACCAGTGATGCCTAAAGCCAATTGAAAGCTGTTTGTGAGAAGTTGTGTCTTCCAAGAGTTCCTAAGCTCTTGCATTGAAAGAGACTTTGTTTGGCTGTTGGAAATACAAACTCCATGTCGTGAGGCATTATTACCCTGCGACCACACACGCACGTGAGTAGCGAACTACATGCACGGCCCACTAGCTTAATTGGCGCTCAGCAATATTCGCATGCCATTCAATGTTGATGCCATTGATGCCTGCACGCGCACATGCCAACGCGTCATGCAAAATGCGAAAAAAGCTCGTGGGTCGCGCGCGCGAACTCCCAGACGCACTGCGCCTCGAGGCAAAACTGCACCCACCCACATCCACCGGCCCTTCGTGGACGTTGAGATATCAAGATATCCAGTCGAACTTCGTAGAGGCAAGAGCGACCCCGCACATCTCAAAACAATCCACCTCAGCGAAACAGTCATCAGTAAAAACCCTCGCGGTCTTCCTGAGCTCTGCATCTTGTTCGCTCCAAATTCGTCGCCACGGGTTGGGAACCCACCGCCTCCTTCCATTGCTTGGAATTCGCATTCTCTCAAACAATGCTAGCTCTCTTTTCTCTTCTTGACTTCTCTCCGATAATCTCTCCATCCGCTACTCATAATGTCCGTCCATCACCAGCAGCACGCGCGCCTTCCTTCTAGGTATTCCTCCATCTATGAAACCCTCCTAAACCAACAGGAAAGGGCCGCCTCTCCGTCCATGGGCCATCATATCCCCCCAGCCCAACAACAGGCCACTACGCCCACCGTCGAGTACACAGCGTTCGACAAAGAGCTCTATCTCTACCTCACCAACCCTGCAAACTCTGCCGACTACAACGCTGCTTACGCAGAGCTACTCCAAGAGGTCACAGACTCAAATCTTCCACGCTACTTTGAAAATGGAGATAAAAAGTTCGCAGCTCCAAAGCTTACCTGTGGAGGCACCGGAGAGGACTTTCTAGAATGGCAAAGCGCCTTCATGTCAATCATTGGCCCGCTCGCGAAAGCCATGATCCGCATGTCGGGCGAGGACGAAGAGGCCCAGGACGACCAACTCGAGCTGATTGAAAAGGTCCTCTCGGATGTCCACCGCCCCGAGTATGGAGCATACCTCATGCAGCAAGGGACATACAAGTACATTTGCTTGGTTCGTGACTACAATGCTCAGATTCTCCAGCTAATCTCGGATAACGTTTCAAACGCGCTCTACAACTTGTATTGCCCTACAAGGTCTGCTGCAGTTGCATACAACTTCATCAAGACGAGGTTCAACGCCAAGATTTGGACCAAGGCCATCTACTCCATGGCGACCATCCCCACGCCGCCTTCCAAAAACCTTGAGCAGTTCATTGTTCTGAAAGAAGGTGTTGCTGCCGCCCGTCTTGTTCAGCCCGCTGAGGTCCCTGCCATGGAGTTTTCCTTCATTTCCGAGTTTCTCCGTTCCCGGCGCGACATTAGAGACCACCCACTTGTCTGCGACCTGTACCAGCGCATGCTCAGTCTCTATCAGAACCGGCAGTCCATGCAGACGAAGGAAGTAGATCTCATCCTGTCCAAAATGGAGCTAGCCGTCCGAGAAATCGCCCACGCAGAGGTTGCCGCCTCTCCCAGCCCAGGTCTGGGTGGTTCACCCATGTCCCCAACGTTCCAAACGTCTTTTGAGGTGCTCACGAAAAAAGTGCGGTCAAGAGGCCGAAGAAGACGAAGCTTAAAACCCAAGGAGCCAGAGTCTTCATAATACCCACATACACACACTCACTCACTCACACACACACTCACACTCGCACCATTCGACTAAATTTTTTTTTTTAATATCATCAGTTTGGTAGACAAATAGATTAGATATACGGGGGGAAAAGGACACGATATCCCCATGAGGAATAATAAGTAGAAAATAGAAGGAAAGGAATGTATATTATCAATCAAATTTATCATGAACGCGCAAATTGCAAGCACAAACTAGCATTCATCTTTTACAAGATTAGAATGTGCCCTAATATGCATAATCTTCAAAAGCTCCGAACAAGTTGTTACGAGCAAAACTTAACTGCTGGTGTTGTTGCTTTATCATACCCTCGGTGCAGGATGGGGAGCCGCCATAGTAGCTGGGCTGCGTAAACATATTCGCGAGCCTTGTTAATGTGATTGTTGTGACGCTAGTAGTTGATTGTTGGTTAAGCGAAACGATCTAAAGTACAATGCCGAGCCATTGATGCTGTTTGATATGGTAAACATTTGAAGTCTGTCGTTGAGGGTCCTTGGAAATTCGCATCGCATAGTCATGTCATTGTGCGCATGTCGAAATTAGAACCCACTGAGCATGCAACAGTCAAAGAGAGGACAAATGAGTCAAGTCAAGTCAAGTCAGTGGGGTTGTGCATCATCAATGAGGGTAAAGTCGTTCCTAAAGATGATGTCCAAGTTGTTTGTGGAGTATGAGCACATGCGCATTAGAATCAAACAGAGAAAAGTAACCAAACACTGCCCGTCGTGAATACAGCAAATGGTCTTGCAAAGACGCGTGAAGCGTCCAAAACCTCTAGCCTGCTTCCTAGTGTTGCCGAGTTATGCTCATGTTACGGCGAAGTAGTAGTGGCAACCAGCTTGTAGAGTGCACATGAATTCATATGGGCGGCAGGATCATCAGAAACATAACTCTAGAGTAAATTCCTGTCAAAAGCAACAACTACAGCAGAAAAGATGCTCTCACTGTAATAATATATGAGTCGTCTAGCGCTGCGAGTTCAAGCTGATCTTTCTTCCTCATTAAATGTCGCTGCTAGGAAGGGGACAACTGAAGACCAGTGTCGAGGTTATTCCAGATATTGACAATCCGGTAATTGGACCTCAAAACAATAATTCAGCATTTGCAATTGAGTCACCCGATGCCCATGAAGTTGATCTTTGAAATGATCATTCGGAGTTGTCGAAGTTGTCGAAGTTGTCAATGGCTAATAACTCGAATTACTGTGTGCACAAGTGGTTTCGAGAGTGTGAAAAGTTTAAAAGAATTTGTTCAGCCCCATATTTATGTTTCCATGGCAACAGACAGGGGTGTACGGTTAAACCTTCCAACTACTTTCCTGCAACATCCGTTGTTTGTTCCTTCTCAAAACCTTTTCAAACTCTTTTCAAACTTATGCGAGAGGAAAATTCACGATGCACAATCACCCGCAACACAACACAGCCACGAAGATAAAAAAATGAAGCCAACCATTTCATGCCACGTTGCACTATCGCCATTCAATCATACTATCAATCGACCAAATCATCAAATCACCAATCCATCAAACAATCATTCATCCATCACTTGATCCATCAACAGAGCAGCTGCTCGGCAATGCCATGAAAACTACACCAATAATCCTGGCTCTTTCCGTTCAGCAAGACTATGCTAATTGATGAGTATAAAAAAGATACTGATTCGTGACGACTATACGGCTGCACACACTCTACAAGAATTCATTAACTAACTCCGCCAACTAGGCAAAATCATATGCGCATAAGATTCATCGCAGCCATGCAAATTTCTTACCAAACACACGTGTATGATATATGCTATACCTGAGCAATGAGCTCCATGACACTGAATACCAAGCGCTTTGTTGAAGAACACATCATCTTCTCAACAGCGTAGAAGGACATACGGTACAGCAAGTTGCCTACAGCCATGACTAACTTACCCAGATCGCACACACTTCACAACAATCCAATTTGCCCCCATGTCTTCTCGATGTCAATCAGTTCCAATGCATTACATTACATAATGAGCTTTTGACTACAATTGACTTCTAGTACAAAAAGAGAAGCCAACAACACCACAGGCGAGACGGCCACCAGCGTTACCAGTCTTGAGGAAGTCCTCATAGCCACCCTTTCCTAGGTCTTTAGTGCCAGCATAGACAACGACGGTTCTACCAAGAATTGAGTTCTCACCGAACAGAGTTTTTAGTCTCTCAGTCTTGGAACCCTTGGAAATACCGCTAGCGTAGGTGGTGATTTTGCCGAAATCGCCCACATGGGGGGTCTCGTCCTTGGGGGGCACCATGGGTTTTGCCAAAGGGGTTGAGATGGGGACCAGCAAGTAGAACAACCTGCTCCCCTTACAGTCTCCACAGGCTGTCTCGTTCGCTAATATTGTCATGAAGGCAATCCACACTGCATGAGCCGTCGGGTTTGAAAACATCATCCAGCAGACCCGAGATGGCCGTGCTAACAGAGGTAATAATGGACGGGTAAGGAACGCTCAAACGCGGCAGAAGAAAAATTCATTGCTTGAACGCGACGAAGTCATGGCGGATAGCCATGATAATGACCGTGTCGTGTACATGTGTAGGTATATGAAGCCGGACTACAGCGGCACCTGACTCTCTACTTGATAAATGTCATAGCAATTAATTGGAACAATAAGATATTTATTGTGCGACTCAGTTCAAGCCTTGAATTTAGCGATGGACTTTTGAATGTTATCATTATCATGTCTTACAGCATCATCTGCATCAATTGTGTCACAACGACTACTAGAGTATTTGCTGGTGCAGTATTATACTCTTCTCCTCAACTACATTTTTTCTCTCCTTCTCGACCTGGCCTTCCTGTTCTGCCAGAATTACTTCACTAATTTTAGTTTTCAGACTCTTTGCGGACTCCATCCTCTATCTGCTCACACAGTTCTACTTCCATTGACCTGAGGTGCTCGTCTACTTTCCTGGCTCTTCGAGACTACTGCCGGGATATTTTTTTTCGGTGTAATCGGTCTACTATGTAACACTATCAACAAACACATCTGCCAATGTCCTATCAACCTATTTTCACATCGCAGTCTTTTAACAACAGTTCTCTAATTCATTTATTTAAACTACTTTTTTCAGCTCAACTAAAATCATTCGCGACCTGGAGACATATCCTCGTCAGATTGGATAGGAGTGTTATAAGGTGGAGCAATGGCTTCTCCGGTTGCTTGATGACCCTGGTTGGTTCTCGTTTGCATCAACAGGCGATTCACCTCATGCAGTACCATCTGAACTGGGCCTATCATATTCAAGTTGTCTCTTTCCATTTGCGCGTTTTCTACGGTTCGGCGTCCGTTTTCCGCATGCAGCGATTGTTCATCCTCACTCCCTAACTGCCTTGCAATAGCCGTGGTTTCGTTTGTTGAAACACCAGTTCCATTTTGGCTTTCTACTCTCTGTCCGTTTTCCACATGCAGGAATTGTTCATCCTGATTCCCCAACCGCCTTGTATCCTCACCAGCCGTGGTTTCGTTTGTTGAAGCAGCGGTTTGCCTTTGCGTGGAGCTTCCTTCTACCCCTCGGACTGAAATCCCTTGTGATGCCAGATATCTGAGATAGGCTTCCGGATCACTTTCACGGAGGTTCTCCAAAAATTCCTCAAACTGCGAGATATCGGGCATATTTCATGAAATAATAATAATGATGATGAATGAATGAAAGAGTGGAGATGGAGAGATGGAGGGTACTGATACCGATACAGAGGATAAAGGAAGTTGGAAAGAAGGTGGTTTGATTGATACTTCACAATATGCGGCAAGAGCATTGCAAGGGCTATGAAATAGATGTCTGTTCTTCTACTACCATGACTGAGTTATCCAACTAACCTCGGGTTGTTGTTCTTTTTTGCTAGTCAATGCTTTACCTATATATCTCTGTATATTGCGGCCCACTTATAGGAATAGAGCTACAGTGATTGCTTGCTGGTCATAGTAATTAATGTTTAGAAGCCCAGTATATTAAGTCCGTTCCTAATCACCACCACAGCTTCGTTTACGGGCCATACCATAACAATTCTATAGTTTTATACATTTAAGTCTAATACGGCCAGCGGTTTGATTTGGCTTTCAATTCCACTCTGTATGCAGTCATCGTCTTAAACTCTGTGATTTTTTTGACAGCCTTTCCGTCTATCGAAGCCGCGCTCAAAATACGATGGGATGGGTTTGAGTGACTTCTGCGTTTGATCCATAGTGACAAAAGCATTGTTGGCAACATGATCCTTCTTGTTTGGTGACTTTCCAACTCAAAGTCCGCAACAGCTTACAGCCGAAAAAGAATATGGACGGTGTTTTAAGCTTGTACATACTGTCCTATAAGTTATGGATTTTTACATTGTTTTTGTATTTCCCTAACTAAACAAGACGTAACCGCCATGCAAAGTATATACAGGTATCCATACCAGATATTAAAAAAGACGAATCATATGTTTAACGACATCTGTATCTCGATATTCATTTGCATGCATATTTGTTTTTAATAAAATATGGCGGGGTTCCCAAGTTACTATTTGCGCCTGAATTGTGCAGTGGACTTGGAGTTTGTTGTTTTTCATCTTATTATTATCATCCAATTAGAACCAGAAGCAGGTAGTTGCACAACTCGTCCCATGGCAATATGGTAAAGGCATGTTATTGAAACCGTATACAGTGTAGTACATAAAAACGCAGTACTGACATAACAAGTGATCATAATTGTCATGGCACGAATGCCTCCCACGCCATTTTGTTAAGTGTTAAGTCCTAAGTCGCCAGTTACCCTCTTCTTAGTCCTTAACCCTGTGTCGGGTTCATCCCTAATAAATTTCCGCGGATGCCCTCCATCAGGACTCTTTCTTCCTCATCCTGGATTGCCGCGACCATCTCGGGTCTGTTGGACGGCAATTTCAAAACCCGGCGGTTCACGCGATGTGTACGAATCGCGCGCTATCATGGCAAAACTCTCGAATGAACTTCTGTAGGCTACAAGGCCAGCAAACTGAGATTGTTCCGTCGTGCTGCTGGTCGGCTACGGCAACGCAGCACTGTCGACCCGTCCGCGTCGGCCTTCGAACCGTCACCAGCTCGGGCGAGGCTGGGCAGGTGCACACTCGTGTGCTGCTAGCCGCAAGTGCCTGCTCAACCCCATCAACTCGAGCAACGCGACGTACCTGGGAAGCCTGGAGCTGCTCACCCGCGCTCGCTGCTGACGAGGTAAGCGTTGGATTTCCAGCAGCGAAACGCTGGGCAGCAAGTCCTCTCAAAAAGGGGCCACAATTGCCAGAGGACAGCCAAAGATGCTGCTCAACGGAGTTGTAGCAAAAATAACCGGAGAAATTCATCGAATTGCTGTATAACTCGCGTCAAATCAATAGCCAGCATCTTCGAGAGATTGCTAATGGGGTCTCAGACTCCTTCAAGAGCGTTGTAGGTCGCGGGGAGAGAGGATAGAAAAGGGTAAAGGGTATTCACTGAGCCGATCGCGCCGTCATGGGGGCTTGAGAAGTAGTATAAATTGAAGAGCGGCTCGAAGAGCTCGACAAAAAGTAAATATTAGACTACGTGAGCTGTTCGTTAGAGAACGTAGGCACAGGTTTGGTCCAATGGAGAGAACGTGGGCAATGGCTGGATAGATCTAGGTCGAGGCATTCAGAGCCGCATGAAATGGCATGGGGCGTCTTTGGGCCATGACAATTTCTGTGAAGTTCTTCTACGTGCCTATCATTAACATCGCAGCGTTCTTCGACCAAGTCTTGTTTAATAGTGAAGTCAGTGGACAGGCCACCATCGCCATTTGTTCCGTGACCCTCGAGACACCCAAAATACAAATTTCCACCTCAGCTATCCTACTGATAGACTTAACAAAAGCAAAAACTTATGCCACGTGATGGATTTAAAACTTGCAATAGACGTAGGCAAATCGGTTTCCTTTCCACCATCAATCGGTGATCAGAAATGGGCGCGCTGTTCTGGAGTTTCCTAATCAAGCCTTGATTTGTATACTGGGGTCCATTTGCATCCATAACTTTATACCGGAAGCAGCTTCATTGGGCCGGCTACCTTTTAGTACGGCTGTATTAGGAAGGTTTTCAAAGCCACTACACGCGAAAAAAAACCTTTGTTATTGTTACCAGATTAATCATTCTTAAACATATCAGAAAATATATATAAAACAACGTCTTGAAGCCAGCGGACTATCTTTCTTTATTGTACTAATAGTAATCAATGACGTCGTTTGCTTCTTTTCCTCTTGAAATACTAGTGAAAATCAGACAGCACCTGAATGTAACACAGCTGATCCATGTGGGTCAGACTTGTGAAAACTTGCACGGGCTCTTTGTTTCGGTTCCATGGACCAACATTGGATATTTTCCGCAACATTACAGGATGAAAGGCACACACTTCAGGTTCTCGGAAACCCGAAGGAAAAAGTTTGAGCAATACTCGCCCAGAATACCATTCGATGTATTGAGTGGACGTTCCATGGAAATGGATGATCTCACATTTCTGCTAATTAACAATCTGGTTACTGACAGGACCCTCTCATATATTAAAACGCTGACAATCTGTGCAGGCTATGATGTCAGGTGCGTGGTTCCCGGCAGGGCTGGAACGGGTTCGGGCTACGACGAACGATTTTACAAAGAAAAAAACACCTGGGCATTTTTCGACGCTGCTATTCTCGAAATCTATGCGCACTATCCGCGTGTTGACGAGGCAAAGCTTGCGTTATATACACAGCTATTTGCAGACTCTGGCCGGCTTAAGACCTGGAAGATTAAACTGAGACACGCGGAAAAGTCAATCCAAAAGACAAACACGTTTACCAGTGCGTTTCTGCGAAAACGGCAATTGAGAGTGGGGCCGAAAATAAACAGCAGAGAGAATACTGCTGCGATGCATGCTCTAGCTACCAATGGATTTTCGTTTGCACAGTTGATTGCAGCCAAACTTATACAATTTCCTAACCTGGATATGTTGGCCATTGATGCGCGCTGCCATTTTGGCGCTCCAGAAAACGCTCAGACAACGGCCATTCATTCTACCAGGGCTGAGTGCCTACTGTCGAACATTGCAACGGCACTTCCCAAATTACCAAATATCGAGGTAAGGCTTAGTCTTCATGGGCGATTACTACGCGAGTCATTCTTCTCAAGCATTATTGGAGATTTAAGTCAAATCAAGATAGTACGTTTCGAGTGTTATAATACTTACAACCATTACCTCTATGGCACCAGCTTTATGAAAATGCTGAAAGCACGCAGCGGTGTCAAAAAACTGGAGGTCGTGACCATGAATGACCCAAGCGGTGATGATCCTATTTTGAATGTTTCATTTCACATTACCATCCGTCACTCAGTAGAAGATTTCTTGGTTCAAATAGCAAATTTACCCAAAGAGGGCACAGCCACGGATATCGCTCTATGTTCGCCATACCTAGCGAACAGGTTCTATATTTATCCTCTGTTGAATGAAAGTTACACTGCGGCACAATATACCGTGACTTTGAAGTATGAACCTGAAATAGAGAGCCTCCTTATAGTATTGCTAGCACCGGCCGCTACGTTAAAGGATTTAAAAATTATTTCGACCATAAATCACGAGCTGGAAATGCCAGGCGTTAAGAAGTTTGGTCTAGTGAGTATAAAAAATATAGAACTTCACAATATTACTCTTGGTCCTCATATTACGAAGACCTTGAAGTTGTTCAATCCTGAGCTGAAAATAAAGCAGCTGAAAGCATAATTACGACTTTTTCTAAACGAAGAGTGAATGCGACAAGTTAAAAAAAAAAACGAAGAAATCAATTAATAGCCGATTCAAATACTTTGTTTATTTTCGATCTTCTATAGCCATGTACACTGGAATGGGTTAAAGAAATCAGCAAGGCCTAATCACGCTAAGCCTATCAAAGTTTTCTCTCTGAAGCTAGTATTTACTGGTTTTTTCACTACACGTCACGACTAAATCTACGATAATGTAAAATCCCTCTGAATTGAACGTGTAAAGTTTACGGTAATGTTGCCCCGATCGATCTAGCAAGATAGTGATTGTAACAAGAGTACCTTTACAGTATATGCAGACGATGCTTCGAACCGGTTAATAATAATTGAGCGTGAGCGTGAGTAAAAAAACCATGAGCTGCTGGTCGTGCGATGATGCCATCATCCATCTAATTGCTAAGGAGCTTTGGTTCAACAGTTGGTAGATAAAGAACGCACTGCAAAGTACTTGAAACTAGATTTTTTTTTTGTTCAACGATCCTTTTGTAACCTTTAGAATATAATTTCTGGCTCTCGACCAAAGAGACACTGTTGCTTTCTAATAAACAGACTATAACCTGGCAGATAGGTTGGGCTTTTATATCTCGAATATCTTTCTATAGAAACAAATCAATAGAACGATGCCAGAAGGACACGGATTGAAATAACGTCACCGCCGGACGTTTGTCTGGCAAGACGTACTTTGCTAATTAAGAGAAATAGGATTTTGAATCTTAAAACTAAGGTAGCTATAGGATAGAGGGGTGTACTAGAGTACTAACCGTGTGAGATCAGACTTTGGATGGAAGCATACCCAATGAATCTCAAGCGCTGCAACCCAGGATGAGGAGGAGTAACTTGCAAGAAGAACAACTGCCGCTTTTTGTGTAAATTGGAGGGCGTCATTGAGAGCTGGACAAGAAGATAATGCCACTTGAGCAGTCGCTAGAACCAAAGGTGTAACCGTGGCCATCCCTAGAGTCAAGGGCAGTCGCTAGAAGCAAAGATGAGGACGTGTGCAGCCGCTGGATGGTCCCTAGTAGGAAGTGCTCAGAGTTGCGTGAAATGGCACGGCATGTCTTTGGACCATGACAATAGAGATCTTTGTTTTTCAAACGTTGTTAGCCATCACATCACCGTGAATTGAGCACATTAACGAGGCACCCTAATTTTGGCCTCCTAAAGCCACAATGGCGGCCCCTCCCTTCTCCGTGGCAGAAGATATCTCTTGTTAACCGGGCGCGTAGATCTCATCTTCAGTCTCTCTTCGCGAGACCCTTGGTGTGACTATTTGTAGTTCATCCATGCCAATCCTGAGTCTCAATAGGCTGATCACTGGCGAATGACAGTGTCTTTCAGGACTGAGTAAATGCAGAAGCAGCATGGTTCGGAAAAAAAGCAAAGCTTTGAATGCAAAGCCACACAGGTCGAGTTCGGAATGAAAGGGACTGGCAGTATTAAGAGAGAGCAAAGCTGACAAGTGCTGAAAATATCGGACGATGTGCCGTCTTGTCGCTCAGAGAGGTTGAATCTGAGAATACAAAAATGGTAGTAGAACGTTGAAATTAAACATGAGGGAGTCGTGTGGCATGGCTCTTTATGGCTTCTCGCCAGCAAAAGAGAATGACTGATGGTCTGTCTGGTTTCACGCTTTATCAACGATTGATTGCCGCATGGTAGTGAGGATGCGTAGGATGCTTGGGATGCTGGAGAGAACAGCAATGCGTTGAGTTCTGAGGCAAAAAGAAACTTTGAACTATTATGCTCCGTTAAGCGGAGCCAGCCACACAGTAATTGACCCCCACAATATGACCCCCACAATATGACCCCCATCTTTTATAACTTTGAAATATTGGACATTTGTTTCCATGGCGATGTCTAGTACGGCTGAACATCAACCACTGGTTTTCTTGTGCTCCATCCCAAATGTTTTGCTCCTTCTAAAAACTTGAAATCTTTGTGAGGAAGGAAAATTGGCAGTGCACGTCTTTCCAACAACCAACTCACGAATCAAGAATACAACCACCAACATCATGCCACGTTGCACTATTGCATCATCACCAGTTCGTCATCATCATAATCCATCCATCAATCAATCATCAATCACTGCTCAGCAATGCCATGAATTACGCCAACGACCCCTTGATCTTCTGTCGAGCCAGATTATGTGGTAAAATGCCATTCGGGCTCTCCCCGGATCGGACCAAATACTCCTGAAGCTAGCCCTCGCCCATGACATTGATGCCGCCGAGTCCTCCTTCAAGTGCTTAGGAGTCTTACTGGGCAAACTTCCTACTGAATACTGGACTACCCTGGGCCAATCCTTGGCCAACCAAGTTTCCCAGCTCTGCATCTTCGATGACCCCCTCACAGTTAGGATCAACAACATCAACTCCCGCATCTATTTGAAACTAGCTTACATGGATCCCTTTGTGCCTATTGACGTCCCATCCCTTAAGAAGTTCCTTTTCCCTGCCATTAGGCGGGTTCTCGGGGGCTCCCTAGAGAAGGGTCCGGTCGATTGAGACCTCTTGCACCGCCCTCGTAAGTTCGGTGGTTTCGGTGGGTGGAACCTCGAAGCATACATACGGGGAGCCCGTGCAAGGCTAGTCCAAGAATTTTTCTCCAGAGAGACTCCTTTGCCCGCTCCATGTCGTGGTCCAACCTCTATCCGATCATTTCCTTTTACTACAAGCCATCGACCTCCCTAGGTCAAGCTACTCTCCTCGCCCTGAACATATCGAAGTCCGCTCCACCAGCGATCTCTGAGCCTAACTGCTTAGCCTGGAAATACCTCGTGGAGGCCAAAGGAACCCCAGTCTCCAAAGTCAGAAAAGGCAAGCGCATGGTCTTCCCTACGCTCGATGACTCTCTCCATGTTCCTCCCCCCAGGGAGAGCCTCCCTTCCCTTTTCTCCTTCGTAGAGCGTCGTCCCCTAGTCCCCGGCTTGTCCGTTCCCATTTCCAATAAGTCGTTTCGCCAAGCCTGTCTCCGCCTGGCTTCAGCCCCTGTCTTTACGTCCAAATGGTGGAACACGGAACATGAACCTCCCCCGCCTGACTGGTGGAGGAGGATTTGGCAGCATGTCAATTCCCTTACGTCCAAAGATGTAAGAGCAGGTGACGAAGTTCGCCTTCTCCTACACCGCTCGCACCCTTGCTATGGGCGCATGGGCCCCCTCAGTGCGGCGAAGTTTGTGGGTCCTTTATGCTCCCTCTGCAGGGAGACCCCCGACTCGACTCATCATTTCCTCTTCCAATGCCCTATGGTGTGCCGCCTATGGGCTGGTCTATCGCTTCAGTGGCCCTTGCCCTTGAACATAGACGAGATTGTCCTTGGACTCCAGGACCCGTCCTGGGACTCCATAAGATGGCTAACTTACGGGCGATTCCTCCATGCTATCTTCAACCTACAGCGAGCTTCGAGGTTCGATTGTGGCGATCTTCTTCCTCTGGACTACGAGCACATCTCTCATGAGTATGTGTCGGCGTTAGTCCAAGGTCGTTACGACACCAAAATCAGGACTCTTCTCCAATTTGGAGTCGACGTGGCTTGATGAGGTTTCCCTCTCTCAGTCCCATATCCTACCGTCCTCCTTTCCAGTCCTCTCCTTTCGGGCTTTTAAGACTCCTCCGAGTCTCCTTTTACCCCGTTTTTATTTATGTCATCCCGGCAAGCACTCGACACAGAGTTGCCGTATTACCATGGTCAGATTCTTCTTTCTATTGGTCTCTTGTCCGGGCCCGGCGCACCGTCGATGATTGTTCTAACTCCTTTTCCGACTAGTCTTCCAAATATGTAATTATCTCTTGTTAGTATTCAATGTCTCCAAGAATAGGTAGTTCCACATAATAATGGGATGAATAAATAAAAAAAAAAAAAAAAAGACAATGATTCGTGACGACTATTCCGCTACGCAGATTTTACAAGAATTCATTTACTAATTCCGTCTACTAGGCAGAACCAGCCAATTGCGCATACGATTCATCACGGCCATTCAATCTCTCAGCAAAAGACGCGTGCACACTATACCTGAGCAATGGGGCAATGGGCTCCATGATACCGAATACCACGATGCCGTTCTTCTCCAATTCTCAACAGCACTGAAGGATAAATGCTACAGCAAGTTGCCAACTACTCCACGCACTATCCATCAGTAAGGACTAGCCAGCGTAATAGCTAAACGACAGAAGACAACAGAGGATATCCCTTCATGTATACACGCGCAACTATTCCACACACTTTCCATCAGTGAGGACTAGCCAGCGTAATACCTATACAGAAGACAGTAGAGGATAGTAGAGGATATCCTTTTACGAAAACACGCGCAAGACAACATCGTAGGCCTCAAATGAAGTTGTTTCATCCAAACCAACGACTTTCAATAAGGCGATTAATTCGATTATTCATTTTGTATACACTAATAATGTCATAAGTAATATATTCCACTGCTGGTAACAGACCCAATGTTCTTTTTTTTTCCCTAGAATATGAAACTGCCAAAATATCTGGTGTGGCAGGAACAGGATGCATAATTTTTCAATTTCTTTTCAACTCACTCCGTCAAAACGACCCTTTACCAGTTTGCAAGCCAACGCAGAAGTCTTCTAACACCTCTTCCCATTCCACCACGATTGATATTACACTAAGGCTATACAATGTACCAATATAGACTTCAGTCAACGCAACATACAACGCCTATAGACAACAAGCGAACATGAACTCGACCACACCGATGAAAAGCCACAATCTGCTTAGACTGGCCGCGCCAGTCGCCTGAAGGACACGTACGAGGAGCTCCAGTAGCAATCATCATACAATATCCTCGCAACAGAGAATATGTCATTCATGAACACGACTTTACGACTTCGAATGAGACGGACTCCATAAAGGTATGATACCATGCAGTAGCTGCATGCTTCGATAAAGCTGTTATCCAAGGGACACAAACTAACACAGAGTAATAGCTCGCGAGATATTCATTCTACAGATTTTATTTGTTCAACGACCACTTCAACATTGCCACACACCAACCTTGCTGGGAAGGATAGTCTTGCTGGCTGAGCCGGGGTGAATGGGCTACTGAATCATGCGACAAATTTGAAGCGACTCTAATGTTTTAGCACGCATCCTAAGTGTTGGTAGTTGGACCAGTCGGCAGATTTTCCCTATTGGATACTATAAAGCGACGGAAAAGCAGAGTTTGATGGCTACCGAATAGACGAGGAAGGAACACCCTTCTTCGCTACACTTTGATGGATGGTTTATCGTCTCGTTTAAACGAAATCAAGTGAAATCCACCGCACTATCACGATCTACCCATTTCGCGCAGCATCCAGACAACTTTATTTGCTCATTTGAATTACGAAGAGAAGCTAGCAAACGTGGCGAGGTCTTGTCATTTTCACATTGTCAAATTGCTTCGAATATTTCATATTACTTATTGCATTACATAAAGTCGCTGAAATCATGGCCCACTGTCAGGAGGAGTTGACATACATGTACTCAGTCAGTAGGAGCAGGAACATAAAACACTGGAACCCCATTTACTGATCATGCCCGGCACCAGAAGGGAAATTATAGTAAGCACTATTTGCGGATATCCAAGCTTTGCCAGAGCTAACCAGAGATAGCTATTGGGCCAAACGCTCTCCATGGAAGAAGGTTAAGAAGAGGAAGAAAGAGGAGGTTTGGACTGTTTTGCACCTTCTTAGATGAATCATCAAAAACTCAGAGCTCGATGCATGGGACGACTCATTTCAGAAGAGGCTCAAAAGGCTTAATGGGTCTGTCGTTGGAGACTATCTGTATGAAAAAGCCAAGGGAACCCATTTATTTTGATAAATGAATATGATCGCGCAATCCTCAGCAAAGTGATCTGACTCGGATCTCGTCGTGACGGATTTCGAGAGTGCTGCCAAAGGCTCATATTACTGACCAACACTACTTCTTGTGAATGGGGGTTATTGGAAACGTCATATCCTTATTGAATGCCAGCTCTATTGCAGCATGAGCGATCAGTGTTATTGAGCGTCTCTTTGGGGCTTGGCCTCAATGTACCTCTAGATATAATGCCTTTCTATGATGATTGAGTTCCTTAAATCTATCTGCTGCAACCCACTGATGGCCAACATTATACGGCTTCGCTCAAGTTTTTGCGTAACTGAAGTCTCATTTATGCTTAGGCTTGGGATCACGAAAGGCTTTCGGACGATCAGGGACTAAACCAACACCTTCACAACACTTGAAATAATACACAGTGAATGTTAGACAAATAAAGGTTTATTTTTTGTTGCTTCACTTACTTTGGCCTGTTACTGCATTGCCACAAGGGTTTGCAATTTCAAGGCATGTTTGCACCAGGACCACAAGAATATACAATAGCAATCCTCTAGTCTTTTTCTTCTCCACTACTTCGCTCCCTAATTTCTTGACCTGGTATTTCGTGCTCTACCTGAAATACTTCAATACTTGATCGTCTTCCAAGACCAGTTACATACTTCATCCTCTCGATCTAACTCACAACATCTTTGTTCATTGAGTTGGAGTGTTCTTTTTGTCTGATTACATTATCTTCTTTGATATCTATTCAAGTAATGCAATTGCGAGCCCAGATGTCACCTCAACAAATATTGGGATAATGAAGGATTATTCCTTATTGTACTTTACTTTATTATGGCTTGATACTGAATTGCTACATGAATCTGCAATATCAAGGCATGCTTGCACAACGACTACGAGTATCCACAATGGCAATTTTCTATTCTTTTTCGTCTTCACTACTTTTCTCTCTAAGTTCTTGACTCGGTCTTTCGTGCTCTACTTGAACTACTTCATTACTAGATCGTCTTCTAAGGCTAGTAACTGTCTCTATCCTCTAGATCTAACTCACACCATCTATGACATTGACTTGTGATCACCTACTTGCCTGACTCTACACCACTATCTATAGGATGTATATTGAATTGGTGCAGGCTCCGTACCCAAACATCATTTCAACAGTGAAGGCATAAAGCGATAACCCGAAAGGAGCGTGGTATCGATAAGTTGATGAGACTCAAGGTACGTGAACAGAAAACTAAACCGGTTTTAGAAAGATTAAAGGAGGGGATTTAGTGTACCTGGGGATATCACGATCGATTTGGTTATCACCTTAGACTACTTGGCGTCAAGAGGGACAATTAAAACTTTGGAAGGTGAGAATAATTGATCGCACCGTGCTCAGCAAGTTTGTGAGATGCCCAGCAAATACATTTGCAAACCGTCTCCACAAGCTAGGTATCACCAGAATTGAACCTAGAAGATCTCTCGTGTTGAAAGTTAATTTCTTATTTCTTTCACTTTTACAACTATTTTCTTTCTGTGTTATTGTCTAAATAAGTAGAGCTCTGCTTCATTCTATATTATTGAATAGTTAACTCAGCAATTTTATAGGAGTGTTGATATCGACTTATTACGGAACCTAGCCTTTTTGGAGGAAACTCTTTCCTCTTTATCAGATCCTTATAATTACGATATTCTCTGCAGCAGGGAGCTGAACATGAATATTATTTGGGTTGCCTTTACCGTCAGTTTTTTTCCCCAACTTAGCGATCTTCAATAAGTTTAGTTGACTATAATAATTACAATCAAAGGCATTACCTCGAATTAGATTGAGATTTAAGAGAAAACTGAGAAGCTGTTGTAATATAAGGCCAAATGTCTGAAATCAGAGAGCCTTTGGGTGGAGTTGATTGTGACTTGCATGCTTATTATTAGAAGGTGTTGATTTGAAATAATTGATTCCTGTTTTCCTTTTGTTATAAAAAAAGCATACCAGTACAAGTAAATAAGAAGTGAGAAAAATAAAGTTGGTAGTAGCTTGCAAGCCATCAAGATCAAGAAAAACAACAGAATGGCAAAGAAATGCCAGACACATTCTTTAAAAGAGATTAAATCGTATGGAGAGCTTGAATGTTAGTTTTGCAGATCTCATCATAGATAATGGAGTGAGAAACTCAAAATTAGATAAGATAGACGAGTTGTAATCAAGAAGACTTTCTCAGTCAAAAAACTTAGTAGTTGAAATCAATCTAAAGCAACAGCTCATTTCCAGAATGCTGGCATGTAATGCTAGTCGATATCAATCTAAAGCATTTTTTAGAAGACCTATTGAAAGACTAAGAACAGAATTCCAAATGACTGGCTTGTAGAAACAAACCTTCGTCTAAAGCTAAAATATTGACCTCTAGCTCAACACAAAAACCAGCTCGCCAATCTCAACAGTTCTTCTCTTTCTGTCACCTCTTGACCATTAAACATTTAGAGCCACACCTTTCTTTCCAATTTGAAAAAGCCAGAACCATACTTTTCCAGCAATTGTGGCGTGTACTGCAGGCCAAAACGTCGCTTCTTCTCGTTGGAAGAACTAGTAAAAGACTGAAAACATAATTCTAAATGACAGGTTTGTGAAGACAGATGTTTATCTTAAGATAGAGTTGAATTACAGCTAACATCATGAAAACCAGTTTGGCAGTATTTCAATATCTGTTCTTCTCTCTTTCTTTTAGACCATTTAGCGTATAGAGCTTTTCCCTTCTCTTCACTTGACAAAAGATAGACTTTGAATTATAATGTTTCCTGGAG
Organism: Geotrichum fermentans; assembly: GCA_030564905.1. Classification (NCBI taxonomy): domain Eukaryota; kingdom Fungi; phylum Ascomycota; class Dipodascomycetes; order Dipodascales; family Dipodascaceae; genus Geotrichum; species Geotrichum fermentans. Next base: position 45,711 of record JAJMAG010000182.1, read on the forward strand.
TCGCTTAATTGCGAGATGTGTACAAGAGCCTATAGGCAAAACAATAGAAAGCTCTTGATATTTATGGGCCAAAGAGACAAGGAATGTGATAAGAGGAAGTAGTTTTTTTTATTAGCCACTATCTTGCAAAAAAAAAAAAGATATCTAAGCTAACTGAGTACCTTCCAATTCTTATACACTATGGAGCAGCTTCTCAGAGTTACTTGTCAAGTTCTTCGAAAGAAAAGTTTAATGAAAACCCAATTATTTCATATTAGTGATGCTCAAAGATATAGTTGAGGGTATCTCCATGTATAAACAATGACGCTGGTGTAACATGATTGTAAAATAAAACCCTTCATGTATGGATATGAGCTCGGGGTATTTTGGGTTGTCAAGATCCAGGTATTTAAATCAATAACATCGGCAAGCTGAAGCATCTCTCTGGGTATCATGTCGCCTCACGACTGTCAATGATGAATGAAGCTATAGCGGCATTCATGCGTGCGTCAGAGCAACTGCGACTCCAAAATGAACAAGATTCATTTGCTTGGGGCTGGGTATCATTTCCATATATCTCGGAAGAAAAAACGCACTCTCATACAAAAAAACCAACAGACAACATGATGCAAGTTCCATGAATTGCTCGGCTGATGATATTGGTACGTGTTGCATGCCGACTGCTTATGCTGGAAAGGTGTTGAAAGCGGTGATATAGGTTCAGATAAAATGCGCAACGTTCATTACTGCCAGGTCAACAAGAGGCAAAACAGCAGACGAGTAAGACAAAAAACAGACTTAAGTCTAGCCCTAAGTGCAATGAAGGATGTATTGACGGTTCTTCCCAAACCACGGCAGCTAGAACATAGCTGTATCGTGCTCACTGAAGGAAAGGAGCCTTAACGCATCGTATTTGGTATCTTTACCATTGGCAAGTGAATACAGTAAGAATATAATAACGAGCAGTATGTTTTGAAAGAAAAAGTAACAGACTGCGTGTTGCTAGTAACTGAATGAGACCAAATCGGCGCCGTGTTAGTAAAGAAGACCACGGCGAGAAAATAGGACAGACTTGAAGGAGACAGTCCCAGATAAAACAAAGCCAAACAGAAACATGGCATGTATAAATTCAAAGTAGATATCGAGAGTGTTGGAGGTGTCCGGTGACATGTCGTAGGCTGAGGACACAGGCGTGAGAAGTTTAATGAGGCCAACACTGCGCTTAGGTTTGACAGACAGGAAATTGGAGCACAGAGAGCAAAACCGGCAATGACTAAAGCGATGACTAAAGCTTGGCGAGGTTCGAGGAGACGCGCGGGTGGTGATGGGGATGGGCGTTGCTGAAAACGCCTTTGAAGATGGAGGGTATTGAAGCCATAGATGGCGTTGGTCAGCGGACAGCAGCTAGCATCAGAACTGTACAACCACAACCATGAAAATGAATCAATGAACTGTAAAGATAAGCCATACACGTAGTAGTGGATGTTTCAAGCTGGCCAATATCAGCTAGTGAGCACCAAATAATCAAAATTGCTTGGACAATCTAAAAAACAAGTAAAGAGATAGGCGCGATTGCCCAGTAAGATGTCACTTGAAATAGGAGCCGGGAATTGAAAAAGAGAGAAGGAAAGTGTTTTTCAGTTGATATGAATAATTCTGGTTTCTGATTAAACTCAATCATAGGCAATGGTCGAATTAAAGGATCATAATGATTCGGAGACTGCCAACTGCTTTCGGCACTTGTGGATCACATCAACATCTCGCGACTGCTGCCAGAAACAAGAAGCGTAGGCGGGTCAAAGTATGTAGGGCGGAACGGCAGTTCAAACTTAATCGTGATTTGGCCGCGCGATAATTAGAGAAGCTTGAGATGTCGGGAAGGCAAATTAAAGGAACCGATCAGAGAAGGCGAACAGGTGTAGTGCCAAAAAGAAATTGTGAAAGATCGAAGAAAACAAATAGGCGTTATATCAGCGATGACGCCAGTGAGTGTGAGAAACCTGGCTCTTGATCCTCCATGTAATATAATCGATTGTCGTCAAGTAGATAATACACTCCAAATTTCCCCACCAGCCCAATGGATCGAGAATAAAGGAAAGGTTTGTTGCATGTAAAATGAATGCAAAGAGAGAGCAGAATAGAAGAAAGTAGGCCGGTTCCAAGAATACAGCCGAAAGGGCAAATTGACATTGTCAAAAATCTTAGTTGGCGAACAACCCGAGGGAGGACAGCCAGTATTGGGCGCGACGTCAGTGGCGAGAGTGGCGCCTTTGCGATGAGCCTCACAGCTGTTGATTTCAGCATGGCTGTATGTTCATTGTGAATTAGGATTAGTTCCAATGTCGGTAGTAGATGGCGGTGCCAAGTGAACATTTGAAGATCAAGGCTGCATGGATGATTGCGAATCGAATTGCGGGAGGTGGAACAGTGACATCGAATAGTGGGTAATGGAGATGAAGGAGTCAGAGCGTGGTCCCGTTGAGCAATAGTATCGAAGTGTAGTGCTGAGCAGTGCGCTAGCAAAGTTGTTGGACAATAAAGTGAAGAGAAGAAGAAAGGAAGAAAGACTCTGTCGCCAAAATCTATTTTTTTTTTTTTTTTTTTTGGGAGTCCAGTCGTTATACTCCTAACCCCACCTTCATTTCTTCAAGTCCATATTATAAAGCAGGAATGCTTGAAATAAGAAAGACTGTTTTATGCAGACATGGATGTATAATGGTAGCTTAGTTCACTCTTGGTTCGACAAACTAGTGAGAACTGAGGGAGAATATCAAAATACAAGTATGAATTAAAAAAGAATTACAGACTAATAATACAATGGCGGTCTCTCAATGAATTACGGACTACTTCACAGAGAGGCACTGCAATACTCTCAGCACCTCGCTACTAGCAATACAAGATACGAGAAGCAGTTGTGTTGATACTGCCTACCATTAATGCCCTTG
>JAJMAG010000183.1:0-48320 GCA_030564905.1 Geotrichum fermentans
AGATTATGTAAATATTCTCTCGATATTATGTCATTCATTATTCATCCAAAATTTGACAATTTTGTGAAGTTGGTGCAGGAATAAAATGAAAACAGCTGGCCAGTATCGACATTATCTGCAGTCCAATATGCGGGTGCAAAACAAACCCTTGCCCATTAAATGGAAAATTTATTTTTATTTGCTTGGTATCAGGCCCTAAGTGCTAATAGAGTTACGAATTTTTTTTTTCCAACGTTTGTTTTTTGTTCTGTTTTTAGTACCTGATGACAACAATTGAGCGTTAGAAGAGCATTGATGCACTTCGTCGAACAAAATAACTTCACATGTAAACCTACAAGTTTTGTTATGGACTCGGGACGTTGCCGGCTTTTCAGTGTGGTTCTCTATTCACTGTCACAGCTTTCCTCGTGTACTGTTTTTGCGTTCCTTGTATATTTCACACTTCAATTCACTGGCAATACAAACTTGTGACGCATGCCAGTAATTGGCAGAGAGTGTTTTATCGACGTCAATCAGAGGGTTGAAGATACGTTAGATTTGTATAAAATGGATCAGGCTGGCCCACATAATTTTATTCAGATGGCATAAATGTTAAAAAATAAAATTGTTTTAGCTTTAATATCTGGAAGGTACAGGTCTTAAAAAAGAAAAGATAGTGATACATCAGTAGTAGCTTAGCCATTGTCCGTATCGTGTTTGTACTAAGCTTGAACCTGTATACAGTTCATAGGGAGAGTCTTTCAGAGCTTTTATAATTATCCTTTCAATTTTTTTGAAAGACTCCGGAGTAAATATGACTAGCCAACAATATAGCTCGCATTTCAGGTGTACAGTGGTTATTGTTCTGCGCGTGGCATACATTTTTTTCAGCAGCCAATAAGTAATCTCAAGACATAACCCTACACATATGTTCTAACCAGCAGGCTTGCAGATTGCCAAGTTTTATACTTTTAACGTCAATATATACTATATTCCACCGATATGAGTGACAAAATTGCCTTCGCTCTTCGCAAAATGTCAAAATGTTAACTTATCAACTATTGAATATCATTGATTATGGTTGAAACTAATATACATGTAGCTTCAAATACAGAGTCGGTCCTATTTCCAACCACAGTATTTTTTTCTCTTGTATTTTATTGAGGATGAGTTTTAAAACTAAATAAAATATCATTAACACAATACACTAATGTGTCCACGAGCTCTTTGCAGAGCACAGTATGCAATTATTTTAGGCATGCCCTAAGCATTCCTGAAACGCAAATCTTGGTATTATCTGCACACCTCTCAATGTTTTTATAGTAAGATGCAGAAACGTGCAATCTATAGACTCGAGATATCTGTTGTCATTACTACTACTAATACTTGGGCTCGATTTATGTGTTCAGCTCGACACAGCACATGACATGCAGTGGGTGCAGTAACCCAAAATACTAGTACATATGGAACTTCATACCTAGAACTATAAATTCGGCGTAAGTTGCGTATTGGATATAGTGATATTCTTATCCTAATTATCAACTAAAAAATTTTAGATCAGTCAATGGGTACCATTGTGATGAGGTCAAGTATTTTAAGTCACGTACCCATGTGCACTGGCATGCTTCAACCAATTTTTCTCTCGTTCGTAAAGTTTGAAGAGAACCCTTCATGTCTTTTTTCTGGCACCAGTGGCGGGCGGCATAAATTTTATAAGGAAGGTTTCAAAAGGTTTGAACATGGTAAATTTCGAAAAATATATTTTTACCTTTGTTTTCTTGATCTTGGATGACGCTCCTAGCCCCATCAAAAAAGCACCTAGTTGGATTTAAATGTTCCACTCCACATGGCAGCTCATGAATATACAAAGTAGCGCTCAGTACTGCGTACGCTCTCTTATCTGCCTCTAGATGTTCGCCTGCAGAAACACGTATTAGATATTCACTGAATAGCCTTGTTTGCCCATTTCATTTCACGAGATAAATTCCAATAGCGCCTCTTTAACACTCAAACGGTTGAAATCTTTTGTAGTTTACGTATCTTGCCTATATAGTACGCACATACGTATTTATATCTTCAAATGATCAAATTGTTAATTAATGTAAAGCTTGGACTCCTGCGTTATCCCGCCGTTCAACTTTTCATATTGCTCCAGATTTCTCTTGGTGCACTAATTCTACACTCCTTATTTCCTGCGTTATCAACTAATACCAACCCCTTTATATGCCAATTACTCGTATGATTAACTACTGGATATATTATCGTCAGAAAAACTAGAGCTTTAAAATGGTATCAACCAACACATGCATATTGTACGTACACGTTTCTACCATGGGCTCTGATACGTGTGGCTCTTTCGCATTCCTATTAATTACGCAACTTATGTGTATGTAAACTGAAGGAAATCAGAAGTGTTCAGTAGCCGAATAAACAATGCTTGACCCTAATCAAAAATCAAAAATATTTTAGTTGATATGGTAAGATAATAACAATATTTCATGACAAGAAGAACAAAATGATACATACAGTGCCAGGTAATAAACCTGCACATGTGTTTGAAACTCATTATATAACAATAATAATAAAAACTTCTGACTTGAACCCTGACTTTTTTGCTCTGCAATACTGAAAGCGCTCTATTTTTTAGACAACTTGAAACCTACTCGTCTAGAAAATGAACCATACGTTCAAACTCAGACAAACTATAGCTTTCAATTGATAATCACCAACTGGTATTTGCAAAATCTTAAGTGGCGCTACAATGATTGAGTAACACATTCGAAAGCCCTAGTTTGTCTGAGTTCTAATGTGTAGTTTATTTTCAAACCCAATAGATTGTTTACGAATTATAGCTCTTTGGGTTTTGCAGTGGTATTCAAATCAGGAGTGCAAAACATGTGTATTACCTTGTTCCGTGTCTATAACAAAAATAATAATATACAATAAAGAGAGAGATGTGCGTAGAGAAGAAGTAGTATTCAGAGTTATTGACGCGCGTGGGAAATCATTGCGATGCGGATTGCATACTAGCTTCTCATAAACGCGCTTTGCATAAACTTAATTTTCATTCTAAAAATCACCCTGCGGGGTCGCATCAATCTAAAATAACCATCTCCGAGTTGCTCACGTGTTGTACGTCCGATGCTGGCTGGTTAGTGATAGCCCAGATAGTACTGCCACGTCAGATGCTAGTCTAAAAGCGCCACGGGTTTCAGTGGAGGGCCTTCGAAATCAAATTCTAAAAAAACAGTTAGACCATCAGCACCACTAACGAGCACCAACCCCTTGGAGATGTTAGCTGGTGCTAAAACATCTGATTAAATCTGAAGCTTCAGGTGATATATAATAGGCATAACAGTATATGTAGAAAAAAAGCCTCTAAAAAGCGTTCAAGGATCAACTTGAGCTTTAAATGTTAATAGAAATGTTTTTTTCGGCGCTAATCATAAAAGGCGTTAAGCGCTCGAACTTATCCAATGCTACTATCCAAGGCCTTGTATGCTCTCTGCAATGCCTTAAACATGCAGTATGCTAAAACCTAAAAAATTGCTTATTTACCTAGTCAAATTAAAATTTACGCCGGCCTTCGAAGGTTAAATTGTGCTATATTATGGAGCTTATCAAGTTACATATAAAGCTTCAGCCACTTTAGACAGTTACTCTTCTTATAACCAACTTGAAGCATGTGATTCAAACGTCATAAGCCATTACAATGCTTCGCAAATGTTGAATCATCATCATGGTTGTGATGATCTTAAAATACAAAACTCTCCTACCAGACCACCTTTGGGCGCGTATTTCTTCAAATAAGCAGTCAAGCTTGCAATAATTATTGACTCAAATAACAGATTGTCAATTATTAGATGTTACTAGTATTCTTTTTTCTTCAAGAAGAGACGTAACAAGTAGCTGGAATATGAATAAGAGACTGCAGCGTGCAGTGTAGAAAACGATAGTTTTGCCAAGCTACAGAAAACATGTTGCACTAAAATTAGTACTTAACGAAATAGATAGTACATAATAGGTCATAAGGTTTTGCTAAGTACTAAAAGATTCGCTGTAAGCCCGAAACATATAATTGAGACACGCCAATATATTCGCTATACATGAAATTACGACATTTGAAGTATAGTGAGTAATTCTACGGTACAGACAATATTATGAAAGGTGTCTGTGGGCCCAGCACCCGGGACAATAACTATCAAGATTTGACAACTTGGGCTTGTCTCTTACTGTGTGTCAGTTCATCAAAAGCACTAAATTAAAGGCAGCGATACACTGGCAAGTTGCAAGATTTGAACTGGAGGTGTTTGGTGATATACTTCATTTGAGAAAACAGCTGATGATGGATATAACTGTGATACGGCCATTCCAGTCATGACTGTATATCATGTAATATGTACTAGAGAATCTTTTGGAGCATGGAACTCCAATATGTAATTGAATCAAGCCTTTCGAACAAACTTGAGTGTAGTATAAAAAGTATGAGTTGGCTTGTATTTCTTCAAGCTTCCATAAGCATGTATTGCTTACGTGAATTAGCCTTCCCATCTTTCTTTTCATTAGTCCTCTCTTCTAGCTAGCTCTTTGTCATTTATTATCTGATTCTCTATCCATTTTTATCCGCGACCCTTTTGTTTAGTTTGTGCAACGGAAGTTTTTGTGAATTCATATGAGACAATCTATATCAACTTCTGTCTTGATTCCTACTTATTCCAGTTATTGCTTTCCTTTTCTAACAGTATTTTTTATCGTTGTTTTACCGAGCACTTCTCAAAGTCTCACGTTAGCGTAACTATTAGTCTTTTTGTCGTGCTCGTAATCTCGCTAACTTAACTTGAAACAAACCGTTCCTTCAAGTCTCCAAACCGTCGCACTCCCATGATGTCCAAAGCTACAATGCAAGTATCTATGCGAGTCTCCTTCAAGGTAATCTTATTACAGCAAGAACAAACATTCGTTCTTTTAGGCCTTTAAGCCGACACCCTTAATGATGCTACAATGCGAGTCGATGTGAGTCTCCTCCAAGATAATTCAAGTTCTCACTGGGAAGTCAAGCCAAATTATTTAAAGCTATACACTACTAGAACGCTTTCCATGGTCTTACGTATGACGAAGATTACAAAAACACAGAATCGAAAAAAAAGTATAACAGAATAATCATAGAAAAAGATTCTAGTAGCAAGATATTCTACTTTTTGTCTATTCAATTAGTTCAATGAACGAAGTATGATAAAAATCGTCATCGATAAGAGATGTTTACGAGAAGCAGCGTCCCAATGTCATGGTTATAATATGGATTGTGAGCTCGGTTCTGGTTGAGTTGGGTTGTGAGCTCGGTCCCGGTTGAAATACGAGTTTTGAGTTTGGTTCCGGACCTGGAAAAGTTTGTAATTTTGGTTCATGTTGTGAGGCGACTTGTGAGCTCATGTTGCTTGAAAGGTAGTAAATAATGTTAGGTCAAGGTGTTTGGTCACAATCAATATGGGAATATTACCCCTTTTTGCGTGGAATATTTACCATAGTATAAAATTATTTTGATGATCAATGTTTCAATCATTATAGGATTTGGTCAAACTCTAAAAACCTTTTTAATATTCAAGTTACTTAGGATTTATTCCAGAACTTAAACTTGTATCAGAAATATTTTGAAATATTAATTCTAGAAAAATTATCCTTGTTTAGTTGGACCAAACAGGAATTCGGGACTATTTTAGAATTACCCTAATCCATAGAATAGACAGTTGAAAATAGCCCCTAGTTATTTCCTTCCATCACTTGTTTGATTCTTCACGAGAAAATATAGGAGGATATCTGTTTTTTATCCCGTTCTATTAAACCACTCCTCGTCCAAGTTATTCTACGTGCGCGGTCCAAGCCATTGCCTCACTACTCAACTCTAGCTTGATGTAGGTTCTGCGAGAAACCGATAAACATGAAAGCCTTCCCCTTACAATCGTCCATATCATTCAAAGTTTTCTTATTGATCCCTCTTTACTATGTAGCTTATGGTACGTCTTAAGGTGAGATTCTTATTCGTTATACACATGCGACTTACGTTGCTTGGCATATGTAATCCTACTGAACTTGAAGACCGCGACATTCATGCATCCGTCTCGCAGGAAAGCTAGCTAATGTTAGGTTGTTTTCTGATGGAAATGTACTACATATGGAAAGTAGTAGTCTTATACAGGCACAAGCCTATGGATCGTAGAATGGAAAAACTTTTAATTTGCCAGTGTGAGTAATAAAATCAAGGTATAAACATTATTTTCACGATCCTGCTTGAGACATACATCAACAGCAACAACTGGCAGATATAAATTGTCTGTTATAATCTTTTATGTTTTTCGTTATTATTCTTGTTACTGCACACTGACATGTCAATTGAATTTTTATATTCAGTTCATGTAGTTGTTTCACTTTAAACTACTAGTAATTTTGCTTGAGACATGCATCAGTGGTAACCAGATATAAATTCTCTATCGTCATCATCTCATTTTATTATTCTTGCTACATATCAACTAAAAACTATATATTCACGTAGTTGTTTCACTTAAATTAGTATTATATAAAAGAGAACAATAAGCAGCACTGAAAATAATCAGATCATCAACTTGAACATTGAAGCTGGTCAATTTAAAGAAGAACTTCTGATACATTGAGCTGCTTCATCATGCGAAAAGCCCATTTCTCGATGAAACTACCCCAAAAAAATTATTTTAAAGTTTACTGCAGCACAAAATCGGAAAAGAATTGTATGGTTTCTAGCAAATCAACGGTTTGCTTTTCTTTATTTATTTCCACTCCACGATTCTTGAGGATTGGCCTATAGTCATCGTATGCCGTTACCTGTTTATTTGCTGGTGTATCCGTCGAAGTGGAGCTTACGATGTTAAGACTACTCTTCTAGTTTCACTAGGTCGCATAGACTCGAAAGTCAAAAATAGCCCGCCTTCTCAATTGTCCATTAAGACACATTTGTATCAATCTTCAAAATTGGCCCCACTAGAAGCTGGACGTCCCATCAGATTGCGTACTTCTCATTGAATGAATATCGTCGTATGGCGGCTGTTGAAATTTTCACTCTTCTTTAGCTGCCTTAGTAGTCTGGCTTCGTGTGCGTAAGCTTATAATGGCACAGTCATCACCATCGCCGTTTAGGCAGCTGCGTATTTTGCATGAAGGGCTAAGTCTAAGACTAAAGCAATTTCTTTAAGCCTACACTTCTTATATTTCAACTAAAATTTTGATATTGCACCAGCAGTTTTAGTAGCATACTTAATGCTCTGATGCGCGCAATAGAGATTGAGTGCAAGAGTAAGAATTTGAAAAGTATGGCCCGTGCGTCGACTATCACAAGCGTGCATTTTCTAGAGTCACTAGCAGCCTAGGCTGAAAGGAGTTTAGTTGGGCTTGGATTATGCAGTACGGCTTGTAGCTGAGATGATGTGGGGCAGTCGGCTTGACGCTGAAGCACGCGCTCGAAGTCAATAACAGCAATATTGTCTGTCCATCAGCTGTCAGCTCGAGAGGGCTGGCTGCTCCGCAGTTGTTGGATGAGATGAACATAAATCAGAACTTTTACGCGAGGCTTTCACAATTTTGTGTATTAGGTATGTAAATTAGCTAACTGCAAAATCCTAAAGTTCGGTATCGTCGAAACGGACTTATTCAAAACTAGTGGGATTTCTAGTTGTCCGGAAACGATCATATACATGACTTAGTAGCAGCTAAAGTATAAAGGGATACGTAAGATAGTGATGACGTTGAAATGAACGAATTTCCTTAAAAGTCCGAGGGCATTTAAACAAATTGGACCATTAGCACCACTTACATAGCTCATCCCTTGGAGATCTTAGCTGGCTGGTAAAGCTTTTGCTTGAATATTGAAATTCTAGCTGATATATAACAAGAATGCTACTATAATATACATGTACATGTACATGTACATATGTATATGATAAGGATAATAATAGCAGGGACATAATGGCTCTTATGGGTAACCCTTTCTTCCTATTCTTATATCAACTTATGAAGTTTGGATACTGTATCAGCAGTTGCAGCATAAATCCTTCGTATTTTATTTCAGTACATCTTATATATCAACTAATATTATATTATTATTCTTTTGTTATGTATCAGCTATGGCTCTTATACTCCTTAGAAATTAGCAACCAGCTAAGATCCCCGGGAGACAGCTAAATATTGACTTGATATTGGACTAGATGTGTTGGCAGTTATTATTATTATTATTTGTTATATGTCAACTGCGGTTTACGTACTTTATAGACGTTAGCAGCCAGCCAGGATACCCGGGGGACCCGAGTCCATTAGCGGTGGTGCTGATTGTCTAAATCAATTGAGAGCTTCTTCTTATTATTATTCTTGTTATATGTCAGCTCTAATTGCTATATTACTTAGACGCTAGCGGCCAGCCAAGGCCTCCGGGAAACGCATCTCTTTTTAATTACTGAACGCAGATAAACCTTGCAAATCTAAGCTTTGATGCACATGTGCGCTTTGAATTCCAACGGGAGTTGGGCTTCCGTTGACTTTGAGACTAGCCCTTAGCACTCTAGTTTACATTTACTATACATGAAGGAGTCAATTCTCAGCGGCTGGATAGCAATAACGCCATAAAGAAAGAAATACGGAGCTCGTCCAAAGTCCGGTCCATCCAAAGTCCGGTCGTTTCAGGCAATGAAGCTTGCGTAACCCTTTCAGAGCCCTCAGACTGGCTGGCCCCATGCTTTTCCCAAAGTGAAAAAAAGAATGCGGGGCCTAGTAACGTTACTCACACCTTTTCTAGATTTTTTAGAGCCTAGGCTGGTTCGAGTTGCCAATCTCTCGATCTGACTGCTAAGTTTTGTCCCTGCAGGATCCATTATCGCTCCCCTATCTCCCTTGCATACATGCAGAATTAATTAAAGCCGCACAAAATATCCATGGAATTTTTCGATATCGCAATATAACCCCACGCATTAACCCAGATCTTCCCGGCCTTATCTGGCTTTCGGCATACAGATCTCCCCAATACTTTGAATAAACCATCTCAGTTCTTTGTTTCCCATAGTAAACGTAAACGGACCGGGTAGAATCAGGCCTAACTGTGTTTCTCGCGTTGTTACAGAAGTAAACTTGTAATACGCGTAAAGTAATTGGTATATTTAAATATTCTTCGCATCAGCTCATGGCGGTTGTTAAGAGTTATGGTCCGGACGGTTGAGCAATTGAGCATGGCAGGAAGTGGGAACTGCGGTTTAATCGATGGGTTAACAGACTACGTCGGAATAGCTTTAAGTCCGCAAGAATGCCGTATGTTTGTTATTACGTATCCGTGACATATAAACTACTTACGCGTATTTTCAGTACATGTATACACGTTGGCGGAAAGCTGAACCCTCGTGTGTGTGTTTAACATCACGATGATAGCTCTCTACAGATGTTTCCAATTCATTCATTTATGCAACGATATTTCAATATCATTTCCTGGTTTTTAAGCCAAAGAAGAGAGGACATTTGTTTATCAATTGCAGCAATACTTTTTCTCTATTTCTACTTTCTAGTTGTTTGATGTTTCTCTAAAATTTTTCTAGATTGGGCACAGACGCAGGATTTTGTGAATTCGTGTAGAGCTCAGTGATGGTTTTTTTGAACTAATCTGTTTGTATCTAAACAGATATTATGATATCTTTATGTTCAGGGTAGTATTAGAGGCACCACCACTTTGTATGAGATGTAACTGTACGAATTTATAAAGCCAGGACATTACTGCAGCTGAAGAATAGCAAGTGTAGTTAGTATAAGACTCTCTTCTTGATGCATATAAATTGATAGGAATGAAAAAAAAACATTTGTTGTGCGACTTAGTTTAATAGATGAAAAGTGGCTGGAATAAGTAGATAGAAATGTAGTTCTATACAGCTTAAAATAGTGAAGTGGTGGTGCCTTTAACCAAATGGTGGTGCCTCTAGCGCTACTCTGTCTAACACACCTCCAGTGGTATTTATATTCTTGTTATGTATCAACTATGGTTCTAGTACTCCATAGACGTTAGCAGCCAGCTAAGATTCCCGGGGGCTCAGTAATAATTTTTGAACTAACCTGTTTGTAGACAGATGTTATGGTTGCTTTATGTCTATGATCGTACTAGAGGGACCACCATTTTGTATAGATGTAACTGTACGAATTTATAATGCCAGGCCATTGCTGCAGCTGAAAAATAGCAAGTGTAGTTAGTATAAGGCTCTCTTCCTGGTACATATGAATTGATAGGAATAAAAAAAACGTTTGTTGTGCGACTTAGTTAATAGATGAAAAGTGGCTGGAATAAGTATATAGAAATGTAGTTCTATACAGCTTAAAATAGTGAAGTGGTGGTGCCTTAAGCCAAATGGTGGTGCCTCTAGCGACACTCTATGTTTATTTGTGTAACACACCTCTAGTGGTGTTATCCTTGTTATGCACCCTGTATCAACTATGGTTCTGATACTCCTCAGACGCGAGCAGCCAGCTAAGATTCCCAAGAGACCCGAGTTCGTTAGTGGTGCTAATCGTCTAAATGGCTTAAAGGGTCTAGACAATATTTTCCCTCGAAGCGGTTCTTCAAAGGATCCCTCTAGAATCGGTGGGCGTTTGGTGGCAGAGAGGTTCCAAGCTCTCTTTCGCAAAAGCCAGGCTGCTAGCCTTCTCTCATCCATTGAGCAGAACAATTAACAGATGTAGAATTTGATAGAACTCTGTTCTCTTATGTTCTTCAGACTTTCGTTGCACTTTAAGTGTTCATTCTAAGACCCAAAAGCTTCAACTAATTGTGCCTTTATTTCAAAATTGTTGAGTCTGTTTCGGCAGATACCACGGTTTCAAAACCGTCCTTGAACTCATTCTGAGCTATTCAAAAGTAGTACGCTATGAAAGTTCTCCGAGGCCTCACGGAATAGACTGCACTCAGTGGGTAATTGAAGGGCGGCCATACTCTTGATGAATAATGAAGGCAAAGTATGCCACTCAGCTAGAGGAAAGTAGCTCGATCCAGCTTGCGCTGGACTTTGCGAGTTTCCGCCGCAACTTTGACACTTTCGTTGGAATTCAAACTCATGTTGAGTTGGCTAAAAGTTGAAATCACACGTTTGTGAAAAAGCGAGTCTGTGCACTTGAAAAATGGTGGTTGTTAGCTCGCATCGATTCACCCGGTGTTTAGGCCGGTGACAGCCAGGCGACAGCCAGGCGACGAATCCATATTTTGCTTCAGTTACTACTACTCACCCCACACCGGACCCCCTTCCCCTTGTTTACATACGCGCTTCGTCGAAAACCAATTGTAATCCCAGTGTCGTCGTTCACTCTTGCTTATCGTGGGGAACACAACGCAGCGAGATACGTGTACCAGCCTAGCTAACGAGTTTGATAGCAAAATGGGCTCGGTGGATTCCCGAGTTGAGTGCACGTGACTTGCACAGCATATGTCGACTGGTATCGACAGATCACCGAGTCAAGTCAAGGCTCAAGACTCCCGGGGCGTCTTTGGAGAGATCGCCAGCGAGTGGTGCAATTATTGATTCGCAACTCTGGAGAGCTTAGCACCGAGTACGCGAAAAGCGGTTGCGATGGCGGAGGGCCGGTATTGGCAAGGCTGAGGAGCGCCTAAATTTCGAGCTCTACACAATTCCCATATAAATACTCAAGTCTCTCTCTCTCCCTTTTCAGTTTCCAACTTCCATCCACTTCTTTCTACACCGTCATCTTTCATTTATCAATCATGGCTACTTTGACTACAATCTCTCCAATAACATCCAAGCCCATTGTCGAAACCCCGGCGACTACATGGGACCAGCTTTCCGGCACCATCCTGCCTGCCGCTGTGTCAGCGCAGAAGGCGTGGTACAAGAGCACCACGCTCGCGGACCGCAAGCAGATCGTCGCCAAGTTCATTGAGCTGCTCACGGCCGAGCCGACTGCCTCTGAGCTCGGCAAGGAGATCACGGAGCAGATGGGCCGCCCCATTCGGTACACCCCGATCGAGATCAACACAACGGCGCTGCGCGCCAAAACGCTGCTGGGATTCGCGGACGCGGCGTTGGCGCCCGTGAACGCTGGCGAGAGTGGACCTGACAGCAAGAGCATTGACTTCGAGGGCCAGTTCAAGAAGTACCTCACGCACGAACCGCTGGGCACGGTGCTCATCATTTTTCCTTGGAACTACCCTTACTTGTGCTTGATCAATGCGCTCGTGCCGGCGTTGTTGGTGGGAAACTCGGTGCTTATCAAGCCCTCGCCACAGACTCCCAAGATTGCGTCGGCGGTGGTCAAGCTTTTCAAGCAGGCCGGTCTACCCGATGGCGTGCTGCAGGACGTGCATTCCGGTGACAATGAGCTGCTGGAGAAGCTGATTCAGAGCAAGGAGATTTCCGGTGTGGCGTTTACTGGCTCTGTGGCGGGTGGCCTGGCCGTGCAAAAGGCTGCTAGCGGCCGAACCATCCCCATTGCCCTGGAGCTGGGCGGCAACGATGCTGCCTACGTGCGTGCAGACAGCGACGTCAAGTTTGCCGCCGAGAACATTGTGGACGGTGCCATTTTCAACTCCGGCCAGTCATGCTGTGCTATTGAGCGCGTCTACGTGGATGAGAAGATCTACGACGAGTTTGTGGAGGCTGTTGTGGCTGAAGTCAAGGGCTACAAGGTCGGCGATCCCTTTGACAAGGACACACAGATTGGACCTGTTGTTTCCGAGCGATCAGCGCAGGCCATCCGCGCTCAAGTCGCAGACGCCGTGAAGAAGGGCGCCAAGGCACTGATTCCCGAGGGCCACTTCGCCGCGGCCGAGAAGCTGAACCCTACTTTTGTGGGACCCCAGGTTCTTGTCGACCTTGCTGCCGACTCTGTCGTGCTGACGGACGAGACGTTTGGGCCTCTGATTCCCATTGTCAAGGTGTCGTCCGACGAGGAGGCCGTTGCCAAGATCAACGACTCTGATTTCGGTCTGACTGCGTCGGTGTGGACCAAGGACGTGGCCAAGGGCGAGGAGCTTGGAGACGAGATCGAGGCAGGCACGGTTTTCGTCAACAGAGCCGACTACCCGGACCCATCGCTTGCATGGACTGGGTACAAGAACAGTGGGCGCGCGGTGAGCCTGAGCAAGTTTGGATTTGACTTTTACGGCAAGCTCAAGTCACACCACATCAAGCGAGTTTAGAATGGTTGTACAGTACGTATTCAAGTGGAAGCTAAATAATAATATATTTGCGTTTGCAGGTTAAGGTTGTTTCGCACCATACTTTATTCTCCGGCTATAGCTAGCTAGCTAAGCTTTGGAAACATCGAAATATTCCGAAAGTGGCGCGTATTATGTGAAACTAGCCACGCACTCGCCACATGGAAAACGGTGCAAGCCACACCGTCACGTGAAAGTACACCATTTGCGAGGGAAATTTTTGATTCTGCGGCCATGGAAATTTTCAGGCTCGACGAAAAGAAGAAGGAAACCTGTGGCTTAGTCGTGCTCAGTGGAGTGACCCCGGATGCCATGTAGCCAGCAGCTGTATACTGCAGCACTGTATTATAAATGCCATCAGGTTCGCTCGCTTGAATTTTTTTTCCCCTGTTTCTTCTTATTACTGACTCTTCCGTTGACATTTGAACACTACAATCAAAATGGCTTCTATTCAACCTCCTCGCGGCAGCCTGCGTCTCGGCTCCAAGGCGCCCAACTTCCAGGCCGAGACGTCCAACGGCCCCATTGACTTCTACGAGTTTGCCGGCGACAGCTGGGTTGTGTTGTTTTCGCACCCCGACGACTTCACGCCGGTGTGCACCACGGAGCTGGGCGCGTTCGCCAAGCTCGAGCCCGAGTTCACCAAGCGCGGGGCCAAGCTCATTGGCCTCTCTGCCAACAAGCTGGACAAGCACCACCAGTGGATTGCCGACATCAACGAGCTGTCGCAGACCAACCTGAGGTTCCCCATCATTGCCGACCACGAGCGCAAGGTCGCGCACCTGTACGACATGATTGACTACCAGGACGCGACGAACGTCGACGACAAGGGCGTGCAATTCACGATCCGCTCCGTGTTTGTGATTGACCCCAAAAAGACCATCCGGCTCATCATCTCGTACCCGGCCTCGACGGGCCGCAACACGGCCGAGGTCCTGCGCGTGCTCGACTCGCTGCAGGTCGGCGACAAGAACCGCGTCACCACGCCCATCAACTGGACCCCCGGCGAGGACGTCATTGTGCACCCCAGCGTGACCAACGACGAGGCCAAGACGCTGTTCCCCAAGTTCAAGATCGTCAAGCCTTACCTGCGCTTCACGCCGTTGGCCGTGGACGCCGAGCGCAAGTCCGCCTACAAGAGCAAGTTGTAAGGATGACAGACAAGACAAGACAGAAAAACGAGTTATTTATTGTACATTTATAGAAGGTGAAGTAAAATTTATAAGAGAAGAGAGATGATGCTGAAAGGAATGCTGCGTTTCTATTGGTCAACGCTAAAGTCAGCCGTTCATCCTATGCTCTAGGATATGTATTTCAAATGATTATGTAATTTAAAGTAGAAATAATTACGTATTTATTTGTCATTATGATTAGTAAGGTTTATGAGTAGGAGTTTTTCACGTGACCTTTGTCTCAGTCTGACGCGGATTTCAACGGAGATTTCTGACGGAGATGTCTCACCACGCCAGTTGACTAATCTTCTGCGCTGAGTCTCACGTAATGCGGAGCTGAGAACATTTGAAATCCGATTCTTGCTTTGTCATCGTCGCCATGGCAACACTGCGCCTGAGTGGCCAGCCTTACAAACGCGACGTCTTTGCTGCTGACAAAGGCGAAGGCCGCCAGCCGCCGGCCGCTGAGTTGAAAAACGGAAATTGAAATACCGAGAATTCATAAGGAAGCGCGAGTGAGTGATGAGAGCAGCAATCAATCTCAAGGGCAGCATATTAGATATGAGCAATCACGATCACAATAGTGTTGGTGCTACTAGTTTAGTGCACGGCGGTGGTCAAGTGCGGCGGATGGAAGGGAATTTCTAATGCAAACACCGCCAACACCGTCAACACCGTCAACACCACTGGACACTCTCCTAGTCGAGCGGACCTTGCGCAGCGGACATTACACACGTCGACAGCCACTCATCATCGGAACTGACGTCTAAAAACCGTTGGCCAGCCCTGCATCTTTTCCCTCTTTTATATAAAGACCCCGTCGCTTGTCCATGACTTCGAGATCATCTACAAAAGCTATCCAAAAAGCACATCCATCGCATCCAAAGGAATAATTTCCTCGTTTCTCAAATAAAAAGTCACCATTGTTTTGCACATACAGGCATTCCATACTACACGGTCTCATACTCCACAAGCCCCAATAGTCAAATTCCACACCCGTCCAATTCAAACAACTTGCACTCCATCTCCACCACCACCGCCATGTCGTCGCTTTCTTCCTCCTCCGCAGCGTCCGTCTTCTCGCACAGCAGCAGCTTCTGCTCCACTCCCACCTCCATCGGCCTCTTCTACGAGCACCAGGCATCGTCCGCAGCAGCAGCAGCAGACGAGCCCACCCCAAAGGCAGCAGCAGTGCAACCTAAACGAACGCCCAGCTTCCATGATCCGCGCAACTACTTCCGCGACTTCCAGCCACAGACAGCTAGCAAGTCGCGCCTGCGACAGCGGATGTCGCGCGAGTTTGACATGCTAGGCAGCGACCTGCCGTTCTTGTCGGCTGCGCAAAAGGCCTGAAAAAGAAGCTCCTGCTTTCCTAACTATTTATTTGTCTTGTGTATTTGTCTGTTTGTACTATTTATTCGTTATTTGCTGTTTTGAATTCTAATTCCTTCGTTCAAGTTCATTGCCAATCGCCGTTCATCTCAACGGCCGCTGAGCATGAATAAAGTTGCATGAGCCGCACGCCCATTTGGACCTCTCGCAGGGGCCTTGCATGCATGACGCACTGGCGGACCGCTGGACTTAATTGTATCCGGGCAGTTTATTGCCCAAAGCGGCACACTTGCGTTGGGTCTCGCATGCATGACGCAGTGGCCCGGGGGCTCTGGGCCTTATGAGCTCGCACCGTGCACATGCGCATACATTGGCCAAGGCCTTGACGACTGCAAAAAATTTCAACTCGTTCAGCTGGCGCCATGCCATGCCAACAGCTTTCTGAAACTGCAGTTCAGCTTGCAGCAGACCATGTACTTGCAAGAAGGAACCCGCTGTCATATTATATATTCTCATCCTCCTCGGGCAAGCGCAGGCAGTTTTCTCAGGAGACCGGCAAATCCTCTTTTTTCCTTCTCTCAAACCCACAAACGCATACCGGCCAACTAGCTCACGGCCCCTCCTGCAAAAAATACATAGCCACGGCGCTTTTCAATCGGCCATGGTACTCGACGACAGCACCAGCTCACATACAGCGGACTCCGTGGCACCACGGCTCGAAATCCCAGACTTGCAAGGAAGCGACCCGCGCGAGAGTCAGGCAACCTTCAGCAGTTTTCACATCGCAACGGACTCCGCAGCTCAAGCGCTCGACGGCGAGAAGGCCCACAATGGCACCAGCACCACCATCAACACCAGCGCCGGCAGTGGTGACGATAGCATTGACCGCCTCAAACTGCCCCAGCGCACGGTGAAACCGCAGAACTCGTTCGAACGCTCGAGCCGCCGCCTCCAAATAAACACCGACATCACGCAGCTCGCCCAGCGCATCACCCACGCGTCCCAGTCCCCCAGCCCCACCACCCCGCCTCGCCTGCTCTCGGCCGCCCCGTCGTCCCTCAGCTTTGCCGAGTTCAGACGGGCCTTCGCCAGGGGCGGCCGCCAGGCAACCTTCCAGGAGTTCCTCGACCAGTCCAAGCCCCAGCTGAACCCCTTCAGCGACGAGTTCAGCGCCTACGCGTGGGCAAAGACGCTGATGCAGGCAAAGAAAACAGACCCGCAGAGGTACCCTGCCCGGAGCGCGGGCGTCGCGTTCCAAAACCTGGGCGCCTACGGATACTCAAAGGGAACAGACTACCAAAGGACGGTGCTCAACAATCTGTATGCCCTTAAAAACATCTTTGGGGGAGGGAAAAAAGCGCAGAGAAAGGAAATACTCCTGAATTTCAATGGCGTGGCCCAGAAAGGTGAAACCTGCATCGTGCTAGGCCGCCCCGGCAGGTAAGTTCCAACACCCCCGGCCGCCGTTGCTAGAGTGCCACAATTAGGAGAAGCTAACAACAAAAGTGGGTGCTCGACGTTTCTAAAAGCCATCGCGTGCAATACGCACGGGTTCAAGCTCACGGACGACACCAAAATCAACTACCAGGGCATCCAGCCCAAGGACATCATGTACAACTTCCGCGGCGAGGTCGTGTACAACGCAGAGACAGACATCCACTTCCCGCACCTTACCGTTGGCCAGACGCTCAAGTTCGCGGCGCAGGCGCGCACGCCGGAAAACCGACTGCCCGGCGTGTCGCGCGAAGAGTGGGCCACGCATGTGCGCGACGTCGTCATGGCCGCGTTCGGGCTCCTCCATACCGTCGATACCAAGGTCGGCGACGACTTCATTCGCGGCGTCAGCGGCGGCGAGCGCAAACGAGTCTCTATTGCAGAGGTCGTGCTCAGCTACAGCCCCCTGCAGTGCTGGGACAACAGCACGAGAGGGCTCGACGCCGCAACGGCCCTGGAGTTCATCAGGGCGCTCAAAATGGGCGCAGAGCTCAACGACGCCTCCATCTTTGTCAGCTTGTACCAGGCGTCGCAGGACGCGTACGACTTGTTCGACAAGGTCACCGTGCTGTATGAAGGCCGCCAGATCTACTTTGGTCCCACGAGGGCTGCCAAGCGCTTCTTCGAGGACATGGGCTACGAGTGCGTCGCGCGCCAGACCACCGCGGACTTCCTCACCGCCGTGACCTCTCCCAGCGAGCGCCGCGTGCGCCCGGGCTTTGCGCACAAGGTGCCGCGCACCGCGCCCGAGTTCGCGGCCTACTGGGAGGCCAGCCCCGAGTTCCAGCGGCTGCAGGCCGAGATCGAGGGCTTCAACGCCGACTTCCCCGTCAATGGCGACAGCGTTGCGCAGTTCCGGTCGTCGCGGGCGGCCGAGCAGGCCAAGCACACGCGCGCAAAGTCTCCCTACAACCTGTCCTTCCCCATGCAGGTCAGCCTCTGCACCAAGCGCGGCTTCCAGCGGCTCTCCGGCGACCTCGAGCTTCCTCTGACGACCATTATTGGCAACACCATCCTGGCGTTTATCTTTGCAAGCGTCTTTTACAACACGCCGGCAAACACCAACTCGTTTTTCGCAAGAGGCGTCATCATCTTCTTTTCCGTCCTGTTCAACGCGCTGACAGCCTCCGTCGAGATCTTGTCGCTTTACACACAGCGGCCCATTGTCGAGAAGCATGGCCGCTACGCCTTCTACCATCCCTCGGCCGAGGCCGTGTCCTCGTTCATTGTCGATCTCCCCTGCAAGATCCTCGCCGCGCTGGGCTTCAACATCGTGCTGTACTTCCTAGCCAACCTGCGGCGCGAGCCCGGCCCCTTCTTCGTGTTCTTCCTCTTTGCGTTCCTGTGCACGCTTGTCATGAGCAGCATCTTCCGCACCATGTCGTGCATCACCAAGTCGCTCGCCGAGGCCCTCACGCCGGCCACCATGCTCATCATCGTACTGGTCGCGACCACGGGTTTCGTCATCCCGCCCGTCGACATCCCGCCCTGGATCAAGTGGCTGTCGTACATCAACCCCATGAGCTACGCCTACGAGGCCATGATGGTCAACGAGTTCCGCAGCCGCATGTTCGAGTGCTCGTCGTTCGTGCCCCAGGGCGCGGGCTACGAGACCGCGCGCGGCCTCGAGCGCAGCTGCACCGCCGTGGGCAGCCTCGCGGGCCAGAGCACGGTCAGCGGCAACGACTACCTCTGGCTGGCCTACAAGTACAAGCCCGAGCACCTCTGGCGCAACTTTGGAATCGTCCTTGCGTTTCTTGTGTTCTTCTCAGCGACATACATATACGCGGCCGAGACGTTTAAGGGCCAGCAGTCCAAGGGCGAGGTCTTGGTGTTCCCTCGCGGCCACGAAGGTCTCAGAACTATCCAAGAAGACGAAGAAGCTGGCAGTCCGCAATTGGCGTCGCATACTTCGCTGGATGGAAGCGAAAAGCACGTCAATACCAAAACGAATGTTGTAACGTACTCCGGTGGTCTGCAACTCAGCAAGGGCGTGTTCCAGTGGCGCGATGTGAGCTACGAGATCAAAATCAAAGGCACCCCGAGGCGGCTCCTGAACCGCGTCGACGGGTGGGTCAAGCCAGGCACGCTCACGGCGCTCATGGGCGCTTCGGGCGCCGGCAAAACCACGTTGCTGGATGTCCTGGCCAACCGCGCCACCATTGGTGTTGTCTCCGGCGACATGCTCGTCAACGGCCACCCGCGCAACCACAGCTTCCAGCGCAAGACGGGCTACGTCCAGCAGCAAGACGTGCACCTGCCGACCAGCACCGTCCGCGAAGCCCTCGAGTTCAGCGCGCTGCTGCGCCAGCCGGACGTTTACACCAAGGAGCAGAAGCTGGCGTATGTGGACGAGGTCATCGGCATGCTGGAGATGGCCAGCTACGCGGATGCAGTCGTGGGTGTGCCCGGCGAGGGCCTCAACATTGAGCAGCGCAAGCGCCTGACCATCGCCGTGGAGCTGGCGGCGCGCCCCGAGCTGTTGCTGTTCCTCGACGAGCCCACGTCGGGCCTCGACTCGCAGACGGCGTGGTCCATCTGCAGCTTGATGAAGAAGCTGACCCGCAACGGGCAGGCCATCCTGTGCACCATCCACCAGCCGAGCGCGCTGCTCTTCCAGGAGTTCGACCGCCTGCTTTTTCTCAAGTCCGGCGGCGAGACTGTCTATTTCGGCGACATTGGCCGCAACGGCGCCGACACCATGATCCAGTACTTTGAGAGCAACGGCGCGGCGTCCTGCCCGCGCGACGCCAACCCCGCCGAGTGGATGCTGAGCGTCATTGGCGCCGCCCCGGGCACGCACTCCGACATTGACTGGTTCGAGACCTGGCGCGGGTCGCCCCAGTATCGGGCGTTGCAAGCCGAGCTCGACGCCATGGCGGCCGAGGTCTCTGAAGAGCCCGTCGACACGAGCGTCAGCTTCGCGGCGCCCATGGCCACCCAAATCCGGCTCGTCACCAAACGGCTCTCGCAGCAGCTGTGGCGCACGCCGGTCTACATCTACAGCAAGATCGCGCTCTGCGTGGTTGCGCCGCTGTTTGTGGGCGTCACGTTCTGGAAAACCGGCAACACGATCCAGGGTCTGCAGGACCAGATGTTCAGCATCTTCACGGTGATGATTGTGTTTGGCCCGCTGATTGAGCAGATGATGCCGCACTTTGTACTGCAGCGCCAGGTCTACGAGAAGCGCGAGCTGCCGAGCAAGACGTACCACTGGTTCAGTTTCATGGCGTCCAACATTGCCGCAGAGCTGCCCTGGCAGACCGTCATGAGTGTGCTGTGCTTTTTCTGTTTTTACTACCCGGTCGGGTTCTACCGCACCGCTGTGTCCGTGGGCGCAACGTACCAGCGCGGCGGCCTTTTCTTCGCCGTCATGTGGGCCTTTTTCATGTTTGCCAGCACCTTTGGCCATCTTTTGATTGCCGCCATCGATGTCCCCGACACCGGCGGCAGCCTGGCCAACCTGCTGTTTATTCTGTGTCTCATCTTTTGCGGCATTCTGGCCACCCCGGACGCGCTGCCCGGGTTTTGGATCTTCATGTACCGCGTCTCCCCGCTGACTTATATCGTTTCCGCGTTCATGGCCGCGGGATTGACAGACTTGACCGTGAAGTGCGCGGCCCGCGAGATAATTCATCTCAACCCTCCATCGGGCTCCACTTGCCAGGCATACTTGGAAGACTTTGCGGCCAGCGCAGGTGGCAGAATCTTGAATCCGCTGGCGGAGACTGCCTGCCAGTACTGCCCCATGGCAAGCAGCGAGCACTTTCTCAATTCCATCCGTGCACACCTCTCTGAAGGATGGCGGAACTTTGGGCTCACTTTCGTCTACGTTGCCTTCAACATAGCCGGCGCCATGGCCATATTTTACTTTGTACGCATGCCCAAGGCTCCCAAGATAACCTCCACATAGAGCAAATAGCTTTCCCATAAAAATTTATTTCGTATCGTGCATTTGAGAAAATATATATAATTCATGTATAAAGTATGAATAGACGTCCTTCGACAATTCGTCAACACTTAATAATTACCGAGACGGCTCTTCAGGATGTCAAAAAAGCCCAAGACCTCCTTCTTAATGCTCTTGAGGTCCTGCTCAATTCTTTGCTCACTAATAGGAAGAATGCTAAACTCCGCTTCCTCAACATCCTCCGAAGCAGCCGCAGAGGAAGGGTTCCAGAACGAAGTCAGGTTCTTGCCAGCGCCATTGAAGATAAGCAAGTTGGGAGTATCAGAGGGAATGTCTTCCAAAACGTCCTCAGTGGCGTAGTTAATGAGGTTCTTCTTAAGTTGAGCTGGGCTGATAGCGCCAGAGACAGCGAATTCAGAGTCGGTAGAGGGCTGGAGAGAGAGGAAGTAAGAAAGAATGCCTGCAACGTGAGGGGAAGCCATGGAAGTACCGGAAAGAGTGGCGACAGCGTACTTGGAACCAATGTAGGTAGACTGAATGTTGACACCAGGTCCAAAGAGATCAACACACTTGCCATAATTAGAAAAGTAAGCACGGTCATCGGAAAGAGCAGATGCGCCGACAGTGACGGCATCCTTGGCAGCAGCAGGAGAGTAGTTGCATGCATCGGCATTATCGTTACCAGCAGCAACGGCGAAGTGAATGCCTGCCTTGACTGCAGCGTTAACGGCAAGGTCCAAGGAAGGAGACTTGCCACCACCGAGGGACATGTTTGCAGTAGAACCCTTGAAGCCCTTCTTGCCCTTCTTAACTTCAGCCTTGTGCGCACTGGCTGCCCATTCGACGCCCTTGAGGACATCAGACATGGAGCCTGAACCATTCGAGCGAAGAACCTTGACGGCTACAATATGTGCCTTCTTGGCAACACCGTATTTCTTGCCAGCAATCGTACCCGAGCAGTGAGTTCCATGGCCGTTGCCGTCAACATCTTGGTCGTTATCAGGAATGGTCTTACCCCAAGAGGCACGTCCGCCGAAATCAACGTGGTCAATGTTGGTACCAGTATCGATAACGTAGGAGGTGACACCCTCTCCACCTTCATCGTCGTAGAGGTACTTGCTAAACGTACCCAACGATAGGCCTTCTCTGTGAGAGATACGAGCAAGGCCCCATGGGGAGTCCTTTTGTGTTTCAAACTCAGTAGCAAACACGCGGGAGTCGTGCTCAACAAACTTCACGCGCTTATCTTTGCGAATTTCCTCCACGGTCTCGGGAAAGAAACGGCCCGAGTAGCCCTTGAGGCCCTCTTCAATATTGAAGACATGTCTGAGGCCGTGCGACTCCTCTGAAGTGAGTAATGGGTGCTGAGCATCTCTCTTGGCCATAGACGAATGGTGCTCGTCGAGCCAAAGGAAATGCTGGGCAAGAACTGTGTCGTCTACGTCGTCGTTGAAGACAACAATGTAGGCATCATCAATGACGTTGGCTTGAGCCTGGCTCGATGTGAGAATGGGAGCGGAGTACTCGCCTCCCACGGGCGCATTGTATTCTGTGAACTTGGCTAGGGTGGCGGCATCGGTGGGGATGTACAAAGCTGCGGAGAGCTTGAGAAGAGGGAGGAGACTTGCGGCGATGACGGCAAATCTCATTGTTTATCTGGGTAGATGTGTATAAGTAGTTGAAAGGATAAGACTTGAATGAAAGAGACAAACAAGAATTGTAAGATAGAAAGAAGGAAGAAAGGTCACAGCAGTGCAAAGTGGAGGTTTTATATTAAAAAAACGGGCCAATTCGCCGTATGGCCTGGCGTGTGGGACATGACATGAGCTTAGTTGCGGGCAGGTCCCAAAATTAGTCACAAAACGAAGCACAAAACAAAGCACAAAACTGATCGTTGTGGGGCCGCTGATAAGACAGAAAAAGGTGGCGACCCTAAACCACAAACCCTGCGCAACCGTCGCGGTGCTTCGTGCACGTAGATGTGGGCAAGGGGTAATTTCCCAATGCAGAATGAATAGCTCGCATTGCCGAGCTCTACTCAGTTCTAGCACATATCCACTTTTGCGCATACTAAGTGCGATTCTACTCAGCACAGTCTACTACGATGGTTCTACATTACCCAAAAGAACCCCACACTCTTCACGTGCCGCTCCCAAAATCTTCAAATCACCAACTCTTCCTCCACTACCCCTTCGCCATACTACACAATCTCTTTCGTGATGGCGCCCTCAGCAACGGTAACAGAGACTGTCCATGCGGCGCAGGCTAAGGTCCTTGCACTTGAGCCCCAGCCGCCTGCTCCTGTTGTCTTTGGCAAGGCCATGTCGGTGCCTGTCGCTTCTCCAACCCCTCCTAAATCACAGGGTCACGCATGGATCCAGGCCTACGAAAAGTTCCTCCTTCAGAACGCAGGCCGAATCTCGTCTGTGGAGTCCACGGTACGATCCTTTTCTTATCTTGTCACAGGCCAGGTCCAGGAGGTTGAAATCGCGTCAGAAACGCTATATGCCGTTCTCCAGATCCTCGGCATGTATCACGATAAAATCATCTCCAAGGCCACCCAGCCTCTGCTTGAAATGGACCCTCTATACCGCCCCTCAAATCACAACAGATACACGACGAGTAACTTGAAGCGCAATGGCGCGTACCGAAAGATTGTGCACTTTCTATCGCTCTTGCGGTGCACGGAATTGCTGTGGGAAATGGTTGCGCGCAGCAAGTTTAGAGAACGCGGCCGATGGAGAGCCATTATCATCATAGAGTTTATCAAGGCTGTTTGTCGACTCGGCCTGCTAGCCACTACAAACGGCAGGCCGCTTGTCACTCCGCCCACGCCAGAACGCGAGATTGACCCCAATCGCATCGTATGCGACGACAAGGGGGCCTTGTCTATTCTCCCTGTCGTCGCAGGCCAAGACCCCAGCAACATGGAGCTCGTGCAGAAGCAGGAAATCATTCTTGCGCACGAGGACTCGGCATGGAAGATGCCCCGCTCCGGTAAGGGCCTCCCCAGGAACCCAGAGAGCGGCGTGGATCAGTACTTGGCGCAAAAGGTGCTTGCTGCTGAGGACGTGCGCGCTCCTGAGTTTCTGCTGCACCAGCTCAACAAAAGGGGTCTGGCAGCAGAGGTTCTGTACATTCTACGGCCTGTTATCTACGCGTTATTGGCTTATCGGTACCGCCATCAGCGTCGCAACTGGACGCCGTGGATTGCCGGTGTGCTGATCGAGTATGGCAGTCGCCGGCTCGCGCTCAGCTCGTATAAACACTCGCTGCCTGGCGGGTTCCGGTCGTTGACCAACCTCGAAGACACAGAGCTCAAGAGCAGGGCCATGGGCTTTGGCTGGTGGCTTATGCGCGGCGCCATGTACGAGAACTGCACACGGCCCGTGCTGGATGGCATTCTAGCCAAGGTGACAAAGGTGCCAGTGGCAGGCACGCTGTTTGGAGCCATTGTGGAGGACTATATGTATCTGTTTGACAACTATCACTTCCCGTCGTCGACGCTATAATCATCTGTATATTAATATGTGAAAAGGGGTTCTTGTGGACCTTATTTGATTCTCATTCATGTGGCTGGTGGAGTGGAGTGGTACCATACACACTCTAAAATAACAAGCATAAAAAAAACGCTGCCTCGAATTCTTGCTGCTTTGGCCGCTGCTGCTTCTTTTTTTTTTTCTTTGCTTCCTCCCCGAACTTAGAACATTACACGCCCACCACCACGACCACCGTAAGCCAATTGACTAGAATTGCCAACCCAGAAACCCTCCTGCTCATACTTCTACTCTAGCGTGTACATTACCCACGCACCGCACCGCTTTCTTATCCAACTTAACACCACCTCAAACCAGCCGCAGGGCCTTGCTTGTCAGTTCGATGGCCACAACTGAAAACCAGACGGTGTCCGGGGCCGGCACGGGCACCGAATTGCCTTCCACCGCCGTCGCCGCGACCTCAACCGCCGCGTCCAACCTCCAGTCGCGGTCCACGGTCTCCAAGGGAAAATACTCTCTCACCGACTTCCAAACCCTGCGCACACTGGGCACCGGCTCGTTCGGACGCGTGCACCTTGTGCGCTCTGTCCACAACAACCGGTACTACGCCATCAAAGTGCTCAAGAAGGCGCAGATTGTCAAAATGAAGCAGGTCGAGCACACCAACGATGAGCGGAGGATGCTCAAACTGGTCGAGCACCCGTTCCTTATCCGCATGTGGGGCACGTTCCAGGACTCGCGCAACCTCTTCATGGTCATGGATTACATTGAGGGCGGCGAGCTCTTCTCGCTGCTGCGCAAGTCGCAGCGGTTCCCGAACCCGGTCGCCAAGTTCTACGCGGCGGAAGTGACGCTCGCGCTCGAGTACCTGCACTCGCACAACATCATCTACCGCGACCTCAAGCCCGAAAACATTCTCCTCGATAAGAACGGGCACATCAAGATTACCGACTTTGGATTTGCAAAGGAGGTGCCCGACGTGACCTGGACGCTGTGTGGCACGCCAGACTACATTGCGCCGGAGGTCGTCACCACCAAGGCCTACAACAAATCCGTCGACTGGTGGTCTCTGGGAATCCTCATCTACGAAATGCTGACTGGATACACGCCCTTCTACGACCAGACGCCCATGAAGACGTACGAAAACATTCTTCTGGGCCAGGTGCGCTACCCGTCGTACCTGCACCCCGACGCCGTGGACCTGCTGCAAAAGCTCATCACCAAGGACCTGACCCGGCGCCTGGGCAACCTGCAGGGCGGCTCGAGCGACGTCAAGGCGCACCCGTGGTTCAGCGAGGTCATTTGGGAGAAGCTTCTTTCAAAGGACATTGAGACGCCCTACGAGCCGCCCATCCAGAGCGGCGTCGGCGACACGTCCCTTTTTGACCGCTACCCCGAGGAGGAGCTGGACTACGGCGCCCAGGGTCCTGACCCTTACGCCGATTTGTTCAAGGATTTTTGAAAAACCGGGAAAGAAAAATATAAAAAAAAATTAAAGACCAGAGAAAAGAAA
The DNA here is from genome assembly GCA_030564905.1 of Geotrichum fermentans. Lineage (NCBI taxonomy): Eukaryota > Fungi > Ascomycota > Dipodascomycetes > Dipodascales > Dipodascaceae > Geotrichum > Geotrichum fermentans. Next base: position 26,111 of record JAJMAG010000183.1, read on the forward strand.
AAACTCACCTTTCAAACTGACTCCCCTCCCCCAACTTCCTCCTTACCGCCGCCTCACGCTAGTAACTTTCTCTTCTCACCCTTGTCTAACTATCTTAACTTACTTATTTGCGATATACTATAAATGAAATATATATTATGCTGGAACTGCAGCCTTTTTTTTTTTGTTGTTACAAACCGGTGTATACATGTATGGTGTGCTTTGTATGCAGCGACGTGTGCTTGTCTATGCACATGTTAAAGTATGTATGTATATCTATTTGAGATAAGTGTGGTGTGCGAGAGCCATGGCGCTCCGCGGCGATGTCATTCATGCGTCCTTGTGGGGAAGATCCTTAATCAAGGAAGGAGAGAGGGCCAGTCTTGTTTACTATGCCGTTTTTTTTTACTTCGCAAGCGCACTCAAAAGCGCCTCAATCTTCTTCACGCTTGACTCCAGCTCGTCCATGCGTCCCAGCACCATGCGCGTCATGCTCTGAATCTCTTCGGCCACGTCCCCGTTGCCAGCCCCACTTCCATCCTCGTCCTCATCCTCGTCCCCGTCCTCCTCGTCTTCGTCTTCGTCTTCGTCCTCCGAGGCGCCATGGCTGAGAGGGTCCGGACTGCTCTTGCCCTTCCTCTTGCCCGGCACGGCCCCTGGGCTGGGTTGCTTGCTCGCGCCCTGCCGCAGATATTTCTCAAACGCGCTTGTCGTGGAGACAGCCGGACTCAAGCCTGTCGCCGGGCCCGCCGTGAGACCCGGGATGGTCGAGCTCGCGTTGGAGTACAAGCGCGGGCGTCGATGGCGCCGGACGGTAGCAGGCGGTGGCACTTTCAGGCCGTTGAGCTCGTCTTCACTTGCCTCGTCCTCGTCGACGTCGGTTGGTTTGAGACTCTCGGGCGACATGACTTGAGTCCTGTGCCCGCCGCTTCGGCTTCGGTTGGAGACCCGCCCCTTGGGGCGCCGGATCCGCGTGCTGCTCGCATCAAACGTAGCCTCGGTTCCTTCGTAAGACGCGATCGGAGCCAGGGTGCCGCTTTCTTTCCGCGCCGAGGGCAGACGCACCGAGCCGCCGTAAAGCCTGCTTCGTTTCGGGAGTAGCACTGTCTCAGTACTGCCGGTTAGTTGCACCGGGGAGCCGTCCGTCCGCCACTGCGAAAAGTACTTCAAGCCGCCGCCGGCCCTAGTAGGCGCACCCCCGTGCGTTACACTCGCCATGTCAGCCACACTTGTGCCGCCATCGTCGCTATCGCTATCTGCTTCGTCGTCGGCGCCCATGACGTCTTCGGCACGTTTCAGGAACTCCTCTGGATCTGACATGTGGCCTTCTTGTAGCCCGCTCCCGATGCCGCCGCGCGCTGGGAAGTTGTGGTAGAAGTACCTTGCCTGGCTTAGCATCGAGTCCTTGCGCTGGGCCCGCGAATGCTGCCTCATCCTGAACTCATCGTCGCCGCCCGTTGCGACGCTCGAAACCCGGGTTCGGCTGACCTGCGGCGAGCGAGCCTCTGAATGCATGGACCCGTACCCATGGGGAAGACCCTGCGTATCTGCAAAGCTGAAAGATGGACGTCCTCGAACGCTCCCTTCGTAAGGCCGCGCAAACACCTCGTCGAGGAGGTCCTGGTTCGATACCTTGGTGTCTCCTGTGTCGGCGGTAAGCGCGTTCATTTCGGCGTTGAGTGCCAATAAGTTGGTAGTGCTGACTTCACCGCGCCCCTTCTTTTTACGCAGTTTGCCAGGTTTGTTGCTAGGCGCGCTGGCACTAGCGCTGGCGCTGGAGTCTGTCTTGTTATGACCCTTAGGGGGCGGGCCGCCGGCCTTGCGGACTACGTTGAGTTTGCGCTCGACTTCGGCGGCTGCATAGACTTCCTGCTGCGCTTGCAGTTCTTGCTGGCGGCGCTCAATGTGCTTGCGGCGCTCTTCCAACACCTCTGCGGTCTTTTTTTCTTTAATGACATCCAGCCGATTGCGGCGCTTCTCGTAAACAAAAATTGAAGCCAACATAGGCAAGTGCGTGACTTTGATAATGGTTCTGTTCAAAATGAGGAAATTGCGCAAGGGCACCATGTAATACAGTGGACGAATAGCCCACTCGAGCAGGTTCAACGGGACCGCGTACGCAAACAAGCTCGAGGACTCTGATTTTATCATTGTAATAGTGTTGACTGCAAACTGGTAGCGATGCTCTTCATGCGCATTCTGAGTTACATGCGCAAACGAATTGGTCAGCACCGTCACCAAGATGGTCACGATCAAGAAGTTGCACATAAACATGAAAAGCACAAGGACTGCCCGCCCAATGTTCGAGTAGTAACCCCACGAGTTCCAGACGGCGGGCGAGAACCCGAAAAAGATCTGAAGAAGGTCGTAGGCGATCTTGGGTGCCGTGAAAACGTCTCTTGCAAAAGCCATTGTGAAGGCAACCCAGAAGCCTGAGGAACATAGAATTATAACACCCATGGCTTTTACCAAATCGATCATCATGCGGCGAGTGCTAATGACGACGCTAGAAAAATTTTGGTAGTTGTCGAGCAGGCTAAACAAGCGCGGGAAGATGAATATAGCACCAGCAGCGAGCAGGTCATAGGCCGTTCGCGTACAGAACAAGTAAGCGTCGTAATTGCCGTTCTCGCGAAACCAGAAGCAGCACAGTCTGAGTATAGTGTAGGAGACAATGAGCAGCAGGATGATGAGATCAAACATGTTCCACAGACTCATGACGTAGAGTGTAAACCCTGCATCGTTGAGGGCGACCATCTCGTCAATCACAAAGCCCATGCCCCAGATCCAGAACGCGAACTCGAGGGATGTGAAGTACTTATTTCGCGCCCGCAGGACACTCACATAGAGACCCACCAGCACGCAAAACGAGGCAAGATTTATAATATGTCTGTATCGGGGGACTCGAAGTCGGGACAATTTAAAAATGCTCGCGTCCTGATACCTATACCGCGTCCCCGGACCACGGCGGCCGTAGCTGAGGCTCACGAGATCATCACTGGTTAAGTTGGGCGTGCGGTGGAGTTTGTGCAGGCTTGACTGGAACAAGATGCTGCCGTCCCAAATGTCCTGGAGAACCCGGTTGACCATGTCGTGAGCGAGGAAATGTTTAGCCTCGGCCAAGATGGCGATTTCGAGCGCTGAGATGCGTTGCCAGCGAGGAATGATCTGCGTTTGGGGGTCTCCGTTAGCCAGGGGGTAGAAGTCGTATGTGAGCGCATTGATCTATCAGTTAGCCCGATTTCCTAGGGTCTCGTATGTCACGTACTAGATCGTCGCCTTCGGTGTATTCTTTCAAAAGTTTCATTGCCAGGATGCCGCATACGAGCGACCTTGTTGTCATGATGCCTGCACACGCCACATCAGCCTCACTTTCCTTCGTGAACTGCAAGATATTCGCCATGAGCGCGTATATCGTGCCCAGTGAGAGATTTGCCTTGAGCTCAGCGACCAGCGGGCGGACCAAGAACGAGTTGACCTGCGGCGACTTGAGCTGCTCGTACTTGAGCGTCATGTCAACCCTCGCTGCCACCAAATCATAAGTGTCCAGCACAATGCTGTAGATAGGAATGGCGTCCAAGGGCGAGGGCGTCACGACAACAGGAAGTAGTGGGGCAGTTTCGCCAGCGGAATCGCTCATACGTTTATTCATGCTAGAGTAGAACGCTCATTTAAGGGATGGACTGAAGGAATGTGGAGGAAGTAAACAATGGAAACTGGTTTGGTAGATTGGGACGTCTGGGCCTGGGTTCAACAGACTGTACAACGACTACGTGGATTATGTGCAATGATCTACATTTACACTCCAGTACAAATACTGACGACTCGGATTTCAAGAATCTCGTGAATCATTCTCGTGAATCAGTTCTAAATATATTAGACAATAATGCTAGCGTAGACAAACTTATTTGGCAATGTGAGAAAGGGCATCGAGGACCTCAATTTCAATCTTGGCCTCCTCGGCAATGAGCTCGTTGGAGGAGGTAGCGTTCTTCTGTGCCTCAGCGAGGAGAGACTTGATGGTCTCGAGGGAGAAGTCCTCAGGAACGTAAGCCTCGACGGCGTTGACGGCAAGGTTGGAGCCCTCAGAGACGGTCGCAAAGCCACCAGAAACGAAGAATTGCTTGGAGGTGCCGGCAGACTCAATGACTTCGACGAGACCGGGGCGCAGCTGCTGGATGGTGGGGACGTGATCGGCGAGGATACCCATGTCACCGGAGGTGGAGGGAATGTTGACCTGGACAACGTCGGAGTTCTCGTAGAGGGTCTCGTAGGGGAGGGCGAGAGAGAGTCTCAATTTGTCGGCGGGGACGGCCTCAGCGAAACCACGACGGGCAACGGTGACGGCAGGGCGGGCAAAGGTCAGAGCCTTGCGGGCGACGGAACGGGCCAGGAAAGACATGTTCTGTGGACAGTTAGCAAGCAAGTCCGTAAGGAGGGATTGTCAAAGTCGTTTAAAGGAACATTGCACGTACTGTTGTAAGAGTCAATGGAGTAGAACGTTGGAACGCTTCGTTGATCTTTGAGGTGGAAGAAAGAAAGGTCGGCGGTGGTGTTTTTTCACTGGAGCGCTTGCCTTTTTTTCGGGGAAACGAACTCGCGAGGTGATTGGAGGAAGGGTAGCGGTTGTGCACACGCAGTTGTGGCGGTTGTGCAGGGAGGGTTAGGAAGTCGTAAGCGCTGAGTCAGCGCTAAAAGTGCAGAAATGGGCAGCGTTTTACCATGACCAGCGACAAACGCCGACGACGACGACGACGACGACGACGACGAGAGAACACATTTTCAAACACCATGGACGAGCATGTAAAGACCTCTTTTAACGTAAGTGCTGGTATGCCTCGTTTTTCAGGGTGTGCGCTAACAATTCTTTAGACGCTCTTGGCCTCGGCAGGCAACATGCTCATGTTCCTGGGCACGACGCGGCAACTGGCGACGCCAAACTCTCCGTTGCAGATGAAGACATCGATAGACCAGTCTATGGCACGGTTCCAAGCGACACTGGATCAGATTGAGATGGAAATTCAGATTGCAGAGACGTATTTGCGGTCGCAGTTAGGGGCGACGCTAGAGAAACAGAAGCAAGAGGAGGAAGCAGCAGCAGCAGAGGCCGCGGCCCAGGCGGAGGCAGCGGCCCAAGCACAAGCAAGGGCAGAGGCACAAGCACAAGCGCAAGCGCAAGCCCAGGCACAGACACAAGCAGAGATTGGACCCGACGCACAGTCTACAACATCAGTCGACAAAGCAAATATCAAGACAGAAGAGGATGCCCAAAAGAGCTTATCCCCACAGTCCCAGCGTCTCAATGCGGCTGCAGGTTCCGGCAACGTTGTTGGTGGTTCTATCACGGATAACATGCCTCCCGGAACGACTGATGAGGATCTTCTGGGTTTGTTTGAGGACGACATGATGCTGGACCTGGGTGGCGGACCCACCACGGGCCACAAACGAGAAGAGAGTTTAGGGCTTGACAAGGCGGCGAGCTCGCTCTTCATGTCGCCGGGTGCGAATGGAGGCGTTGCTAGTCCACTGGTGAAGCTAGAGAAGGGCGATGAATTCACGCTACCGGATAGCAAGGATATTATAGACATTGACGCGATGCCAACGCCCGGGGGCGGCAGCGGCGGTCTTGCCAGCACAGAAGACCTGAACGCACTGATTGGCAGTGTGGGAGTTGGTGTTAACTCTGGGTCAGTGGGCATGGGAGTAGCAGGTCAAGACGCCAGCAATTTGTTTGACGACGACATGGAGGATTTGTTTAACGAGGATAACTTTTACACGATTCCCGACAACTAGAGGAGTCCGAGCATGATTGTATCATGGGCAGTAATGGGCGGTGATACTGTTATTTATTATTTATTCATCATACAGACATGTACATGTACAAGAGGCATTTATTGCATTTCGTTTATGGCGCTTGTGGTCCCTGAAGTGTTGAGGCTCTTCATTTGTGTCGAGCCTTGTTCTATCGCCAACATTTGAGGGACCTTACAGAGCTATAAAGTGGTTGATTATTAAAGATGAGTAATGCATTATTTAAGCAATTTTACGATGCTACTACAGCAGTTGATGAAGAGAACATTGTGTAGTTGAACGCGTTACAGAGCGAGACTAGGGCTATAAAGTCATGGGCATCAACGCCAACTAACGAATGAAAAAAGGTCATTGGTTGTTGATCACTGCGCGTGCTACCCGTAAATCATTCCGTTAAGGGCACCCGGGAGGATCGCGCGCGCTAAGGGAGCGCCGATAAGAGGCCGAGGCGCCCGCTGCTTGAAGACCCTCAGGGCCCTCGAGACCCTGAAGCCGTGCACTGCTCGAGTGAGAATTGGCCGAGAAAAGGCCGAGGGCTGTTGTCTGCGTGTTTATAATCTCTGTTCCATGTTTTGTGTTTGCCGCTGTGCTGACATTCATTCTGTTTGATGAACGTTTGAATATTTTTCCATGAGATCTGAATATGTTGATGCTTGTAGATGGTTTTTTCCTCTTGAGTTGAGTATACACAGCGTGGTCAACTATGTTTGTTCATCTCAGCCGTGTGTGTGAATATTAGAAGTCGCATGCTGTTTTCCGTCGCAGGATCTTTGCTTCCTTGTTTCTTCTGAATTCTTCACTATGTACTATGTAGGCTGGGCACTGTAGCACTAGGCTGAGGGTGGACAAGGCCATGGGTGTGTGCATCCACAGCCACGGCTATGGGTGGATATCACTGATCACGTGCCCATTCGAGCGCTATGCTGCAGATTAGCCGCGTAAATCTTTCACTTTTAGCCCACTGATTACACTATGCAACGCGTGTGCCATTACATAAACAGTATATGACAATCTGTCGTTTGTGATTGGCTGGATTTCGCGTGTCTTGAGAACCCCACCAGCACTTGAGCCCAGCAGCCGTTGCGCCCGAGTAGCCCAGAAAACTCCCAAATCATCACAAGCCAAAAGTGATGACCGTTGCAAAACCAAAAAAAAAAAAAAAAAAAAATAATGCTGCAACGTACTATGAAGATATATATCGCGACAAGAATATTGAGGAGACAGTGGCTCCAAGGCAGCAGTAGCAGCACCAATGCTACTGAAAGAGTTTATTGACATGATGTCAGCCAAGGAGGCCGTCAAAACCACCTTCCCATAAGCCTCGATAGTGCCGCCGTCACCCAATGACTCGCGGTCCAAAAGCGTGACACCCACCGTGCCAAAGAACCCACCAGCCGTAGCGCTGGCCATGACTCAATATGAGACCAAAGAAGAGTGTTGTCGAGACTCTCAATCAGAGCATTGTACAGCGCCCGCGCGAAAGATCAGAGCATCCTAGGACACGCCATGACACGCTTAGCTCCTTGCGACACGCCATGGCAAGCCTAAGGGCGAGATCCTCGCGCCATCATCCTCACCGGTTGTCTACACTCGCAAAGCCCGAGGTTCATCCGGCGTGAAACTTTTAGCTTCCCTCGCTACTTCGTTCCATCTGCAGTAGCGCAAAATATATATATTTCACCATCGCCCTCCTCTCTCTTCTTCTCAATTATCATTACATTATAAAATAAATTCTTATATATTCATCCCTCCTCCGGCATATTCTTGTCTTTTTATTTTTCGTTAAGACTCCCCTCTTTTTTTTTTTTTTCTTCCCTCTCCTCCTCTTTCTCGCTTACTTGACTGCTCTTCGCTAGCCGATCTCGCAATGTTGGCGTCAAGACACTCAAAACCAGCAGCTAGCTTGCTGCTACGCACCCTGGCGAAACGTCAAATCCCCTCCACAAGCGCCATCAAGGCTTTCCACACATCGATCCGCCCACACACGCCGGCAACGTACAGCCCGCGGCCGCGCCAGCATGTCGCAGCTGCCACCACCGCTTTGCCATTGCTCGCCCGACGCGGCATGGCAACCATCGCCGATGCAACGCCCGAGGAGCGTGCCGCAGCCGACGAGCTCCTCCTCGAGCCCCGCGAGGCAGACGAAGTCGACGTCTGCATCGTCGGCGGCGGCCCCGCGGGTCTCGCCGCCGCTATCCGCCTAAAACAACTTGATAACGAACAAGGCTCTGGCGAACTTCGCGTCATTGTGCTCGAAAAAGCTCCCGATATGGGTGCCCACATCCTCTCGGGCGCGGTGTTGGAGCCAAGAGCCCTCGATGAGCTGCTCCCAGATTGGAGAGATGACCCACCTTCCCCGCTCACCATGGTGCAAAGTGAGAGTATGCGGTTCTTGACCAAGAACCAGGCGATCCCCATCCCAGAACCCCCACAGATGCACAACAAGGGCAAAAACTACATTGTGTCGTTGAACCAGGTCGTCAAGTGGCTGGCAGAAAAGGCCGAGGAGCTCGGCGTCGAAATATACCCCGGGTTCAGTGTCTCGGAGCTGGTCTACGATGAGTCCGGCGCCGTCAAGGGCATTGCCACGAACGATATGGGCGTGTCCAAGACATTCACACCCAAAGACTCGTTCCAGCGAGGCATGGAATTCCACGCCAAAGTCACTCTCCTGGCTGAAGGCTGCCACGGATCGCTCACAAAGCAGGTAGTCAAGAAGTTCGATCTGCGCAAGGACGCAGACCCTCAGACGTACGGTATCGGCATCAAGGAAGTCTGGGAGGTCCCCGAAGAGGTGTGGAAGGAGGGCCATGTGGCACACACCATGGGCCACCCGCTCAGCAGCGACACCTATGGCGGTGGCTTCATGTACCACTTTGGCGAGCGCCTCGTCAGCGTCGGCCTCGTCGTGGGCCTCGACTACCCCAACCCATACCTCTCGCCCTACCAAGAGTTCCAGAACATGAAGCGACACCCGTTCTATGCCAACGTGCTTAAGGACGGAAAGTGCCTGTCATATGGCGCGCGCGCTCTGAACGAAGGCGGCCTGCAAAGTATCCCCAAGCTGGTGTTCCCCGGTGGCGCCCTCATTGGATGCACGGCCGGATTCTTGAACGTGCCCAAGATTAAGGGTACGCATACGGCCATGAAGAGCGGCATGCTGGCTGCCGAGGCCGCCTTCAAGACCATCAGCGAGCTCCCCGCCGAGGAGGAGACAGTTGAAGAAGAGGCAGATGAAGCCGTTGAGGCTGCTGAGGAGGCTGAGGAGACCGAGATCACTGAACCTCCGCGCGACCCCATTATTCTCGACGCCTACGAAACGGCGCTCAAGAGCTCGTGGGTCTGGTCCGAGCTGCACGAAGTCCGCAACGTGCGCCCGTCCTTCAACAACCCGCTCAAAATGTGGGGCGGCATCATGTACTCTGGCCTCGACACGCTCATTTTCAAGGGCCGCACGCCCTGGACCTTCCACCACAAGCACACGGACGCCGCCGCGACGCAGCCCGCGGCCAAGTACAAGCCCATCGAGTACGCCAAGCCCGACGGCGTGCTCACGTTCGACATCCTGACCTCCGTCTCGCGCACCGGCACGAACCACGACGACGACGAGCCGTGCCACCTGCGCGTGCCCGACCAGGACCTCGACGCCCACTCCGCCGCCTCCTACCCCGTGTACAAGGGCGTCGAGTCCCGCTTCTGCCCCGCAGGCGTCTACGAGTACATTGAGGACGCGTCCAAACCCGAGGGCGTCAAGTTCCAGATCAACAGCCAGAACTGTATTCACTGCAAGACGTGCGATATCAAGGTGCCCACGCAGGATATTAATTGGACGGTGCCGGAAGGTGGAGACGGACCCAAGTACTACATGACTTGAGCTCAACATTAGCTAATTTAGATAGGTATCTGTTTATATCAAAGTATTGTAATACTTTTTATGCATTCTTTCTATTCTTTTTACTTGTTACACAGACGTCAAGGATGTCCAATGTTCAACGTTCTTCAAGCACAGCAATTCAATCAAAAATAAAGAAAAATAAAATAAAAAATAAATAAAAAAACCTCTTAGAAGCAAAGCATTCTTTAATCAAAAGGTATACATGAAAAGGAGTTAGAAATACTGTCAAAGAAAATCACTAGCTACTTAGGCAGCCCACACAGTCAAGTCTTCGACACCAGCAGAGCCCGCGCCGCCGTTTTCCAACGCCATTTGAATGTCTTCATCTCCATGCATGGTGACAAAATCATCGTCTTCGTCCTTGTACTTGATGCGCAACGGAGACGGAGTCTGTTTACCACACAATCGGATTTTGCGTTCCACTCGCTCCAGAAGCACGCTGTATGTCACTGTACTAGGCATAATAAGCAAGAATGCATCATCAAGGTAATGCAGCTTGACTTTCATATTGGCAGGCTTTTTGGCGGCATGCGTAGGAACTGCATCAGTAGGAACAATTGAAGGTGGAGGAATTTCAGTGAGATTTGAGTTTTTGACACTCGGCTCTGCCGAAGTATCTGATTGCGAAGTGGCATGCAATGATGGCATAGGGATAGGGGGTACATCTGAATGCGCGCCATTGATTGGTACACTCGCTGAGCGTGTCTTGACTGCGCTCGAGGTCGTAGAACCAACAGAAAGTGACGACGTAGATTTGGATGGCTCTTGTCGGGTTAGTGCGTTTAAGTTCGTCAAAGTGTTGTTGATGCTAGTGTTGCTACTACTGCTACCGCTGTGCGACACGTTCATTTGTGAAGACATGCTTTCAGGCATTGCAGGGATCTGTTGTTGGTATGCATAGGGGTGAGAATTAATTTCACCATTATTGATAGGGTAGGACGAGTTGACCAAGTCCTGAGAAATTGAAGTCGACGTCGGGTCGTCGTCATAAGCTTCATGCGAGGTGTTTGCTGCCGAAGGCTGATTTGGGAGATCATAGACCTCATCATCAGAAGGCTCGTCATCATATGAAGTGCCATTAACCAGCGTGGCATCTGTCAAGGAGTGAGGCGAGTCAATCGGCTCAGCGTTCGGATCATTGTATCTAGCCATCATTTGGTTGATGGTCATCTCCCATTGCTCCAGCTGCTCGTCATTTCGAAATCTGACATCAAAGAACCCAGAGTCGCTTGCATCTTTGCCCCAGGCAATGTGCAATATGTATCCGTTTTTCGTGTCCGAGGAAATGTGGGTAATGAATGCCATGTAGATGCGACCCTTGAGCATAAGACTTGCTCGCTTGGGTTTTTGTTTCTTTGAACTTAGGGTCATGCCCTTTTTGGGAGGCGCTGCCTCTTTGCAGCAAAGAATAATGTTTTCAAACAGATACATGTGGTACTCGCGCTCTGTACCAGTTTTGATGATAGGGAATACACCGTCGTGTAGTAGCGCCCCAAAGTCGTTCAAATTATGGCCCTTCCAGTCCATTAGACGCTCAGATAATTGTTTTACTACACTGATGTTTTCAACCCGTCGCTGGGTCTCGTTCACATTGAGAGTCACTCGTTTGATGGATTCTAGGGCCTCGACTTGATTCTTGTAGTTGGGCCAGTCCTCTGGCGTGTATTTGACGAGCTCGCGTAATAGCAGAGGGTACTTGCAGATACGCTGGATAGGTTTAATGAGGTAGCAAGGAAGTTCATAAGTTGGGTCCATGATATGTGATAGCGACGCCAGTTTAGACGACTCTGCAACAGCAATCTGGCATGCCTTTTTCTGATTCAACGCAAAGCCCTCGTAGACCTCAAAGCCCTCTTCAAAGTTGATGAACACTGATCCAACAAACTGTTCTTTCGGTAATAACCGTGCATGGTATTCAATTCCAATTAAAAAACGCCGTTGAAAGTCAATAAGAACATTGAGGTTTGGAAATAGGTAATGTATCGTATCAGCGCTTAAAGCCCCACTTGCTTGGAGCTCAGTCTGGTATTCTAGAAGTAACTCAAGGTCCGCAACGTATTTCCGCTCTGTAAGTAGAAGTTCCTCAATGACCTTGTCGCGCTTGTCCTTGGGAGCAGGGGGTAAGGAATTGGAGGCCTTCTTTTTCGGGACCAGGAAATTCCTTGCTTCCAGGTTGTCTAACAGGAGTTTGACCGTTCGAATGACCTAAACATTAGCATTTGTAAACATGGTGGTTGGTGACATACCTTGAGAAGATCCGTGGTGTTATCTGAAAAGACATTTGAAATGGTGAAAAGCTCGTCATCCGAATACTCTAGTTCGGACTTGCAGGCCTGGACAAAATCATATACCGAGCGCTTGCAAGTCTTGACATCTGTTGTAACAATGACATTCAAGGGCGTGCGCGGTTGAAGAGTATTGAAAAGCGCACAAAGTGACGACCCCAAACGAAAAAACTGCCACAAATGGGTCACCGGGTCGATGCGTCGTCCCAGGGGAATAAATGTGGTTGATGCAGACGAAAGCCCCAAAGTAGATGAGGATCGCTCTATTAACTGAGATTGACTGTCAGTAGAGTCCCTGTTTGATTCGGTAATGTTGGGGGTACTTTGTGAGTGAGTATTTTGTGGAGCCAAGCTGCCGGGATGTGTATCAGTAGGGTTATTTTGCGGAAAATTGCCAGACACGCACAATTCAAGAAAGTACGGCATGCCTGGAACCTCTTCTAGGGATTCTTTAATGGTGGAGGCTATTTGGAACAGAGAGTCGGAGGGGGCCTTGCTGGGCAGGACGATAGGGCCAGCGGCGGTAGGGCCGGCGGAAGTAACGCTTACACTCATTAGGGAGTGTGTGGGGGTGTCGCTGTCCGTGAGGAGGGTGATGCTACTGTGGTTAGAAGAGCGTTGAGAAGGGGGTTGATGGAAGCCGGCAGAAGCGAGAAGCGTGGGTAGGGATTTGGTTTTGCGAAGGGCCGTGACGTGGTCAGTGGGAGTTGAGGCCAGAGTAGAGAAGGATGAGTCTGGCGAGGAGAATTCTGAAGAGCTGCGGCGATGACTGCGGTTGTGGTGAAGGGCGGAAGGAGGAACAAGAGAGGGAAGAGAAGGAGAAGGAGAAGATTGAGGCTGGAGCGACAGGGAGAAGGACGGCGACGTAGGCGTTGTGATGGAACTGTTTTGTGTGGAGAGATGTGCGTTTGATGACAAATGATGGGTTAGGGTGTATATGCCCTCCTTGTTGGCATGGAAGCTGGACGGCGGCGAGGTAGACAGCGGCCGTGATGGCGTTGCAGGTCGTGATAAAGGTCGTGATGGCCCCCTTGATAGTTGCGGCGTCCTTGGGGGTGGAGCAATGTGTGCAAAGTCTAAGGGGTGAGTTGCAGTCAATTCTTTGTCGTCGACGGCGCTGTTCTTTTTATATTTCGCGGCGTTTGAATTCTGTGTGGTGTTTGAACTGCTAGCACTAGTGGTACTACTTGATGCGGAGATGAGGCTGTTGGACGAGATTGTGGAGCGCAGCGCGCGAGAAAAGGCAGAGGACCCGTTTTTTTTAGACCAAAAGCGCGAGGACGGTTTGTGCTGCGCCGGTGCTGGTGGTTCTGGTGTTGAGCAAACAGACGTAGAAGGGGACGAGACGGTGCGCTTTGCTGGAGAACGTAGAGTTTGTGAGGAAGTACCTAGAGGCAGAGCTGTGATGTTTTGTTTCGGTGCGGACGAACGCTTGGGCCCTAGACTGTGGGTTGATCGAGGGGGCAGATCAAGAGTTAGACCTTTCTTGTTGGTGGTAGGAGCATTAACAATCATGGCGGTCAATTATCGAGTGTTTCATCTTGTTGCACAAGTCCATATGGCCCAGTATTTATATCAAGTCTCTTTCCGTCAAAAAAATGCCATTACACGAGCTTATTGCGGGTCCTAGCTTAAGAGGGCACTCTGACGGGAGACCTTAGCGCCCATGGACCCACGCGTTTCCTGTGGCTGCGCGCTGGCGAGGCGTGTTGTCTAATATGCCCATTTTATTCATTTCCAAAGAGTGTTCCACCACAGTCCTACCCAATGCTGCACTTGTTTGCTACGGATATTGCAAGGCAAATGAACTCTACGAGTCTTGGCTAATTGAGAAACCTGGTCCCTTGAGCTTAAAATCTGTCCTTAAGTGCACATTGGCGAATGTCAGTGCTTTTTGGCAATGTGCGCTGTGTCTTCTTTAGGCGATTGCAAGTGGACCCGCCAATGTCGTTCAATGGGATTGTTCGACTCAGTGCGTTGCAACGCGTGAAGATCGGCCTCAGTACTCCTGAGTTACTGAACGGCACGTGTAGGCCAAGCTATCACTCACGGGCTTGAGGGAAGTGTACCATCATAATGTCAACATTGAAGCTCTGCATTATCCAGATGTCCTTAGTACCATCAAGCAGGAGCTAACATGCCAGCCCGTTTTTGTCACCCTTTTAAGGTAAATGCTCACGAAGCGCACGCCTCCTTTCCCAAGGCTCAAGCTCACGCCCCACATAGCGCATCTGAACGCGCCTAATACAAAGATATACGCATACATGTTTTATTATCATCTTAGCTGAAGGACGTTGGGAGCTCTAAATCGGAACAATAGATCATGAGTTGTTTCTATGCCCATCAGCGAAATCAACGGATGTGGAGATTCTGTGCATGGAACAATTTGCGCTCCAAGCATAGGTTCGTTTTTCTTTCGGCATCATGCCAAAATGTGCCCTGTGGCTTATGGCATTAGTTTTAGTAGCTGAAGGAAGTTATTTGTTATTTTTTATGCTTCATATACATTATTTCTCTCATGTTGAGAGTTTGGTCCCTGTCTCATCATATACGACGAGAGTTTTGCTTACCTATGGTTAGCTTGCACACTCTCATAAATGGAACAACGAAAAACACCTGTAATTTAATCACTTGTGCCTGGAGCTGAATCGAGATATAAAGTAAAAAGAACTAAAAAGGAAGCGACGGGGTGAGTAAGAATGCCGTGTAGTTCTGTTACAATAACACTCATTAGCATGAAACTTTTGTGAATTTCGAAGAACACAAGTACGAAATGAAATGTTGACATATATGTTACGTTCAAGGAACACTTTTTAGATGAATTCTCACAGCTACACAACTTACACATACTCACAATAAACGTGCGTTCGGTCAGGGCTGGGGAGGCAGTTCGATACTTGAACTTACCGAATAAAAGTCAAGAGAACGGTCAGCCACCCCGCTGGCCGCTAGTTACTCGTAACCTCGCTAAGATATAATCAATTAGCTCCATGCAAGTCACGACAAGCCTGCCGGCCTCTGGATCAGCTACGAAAGCCGGTCGTTAACAGGCACACGAGGAATAAACTCGTCCATCTCCTGCGTTAGGGATGTGTGAAGTCGAGAGCAAGGGTGCCAGAAATAGAACGCTTTAGTCTTTCAGCTCAGTTTTTTCTTGTTGTTTGCCATATCGTTTTGGAGTGAGTTATCACTTCCTCTTTGGAGTATAGGAGGGAAAGTTTCTTTGTCGCCGCTCCTGCCTGACGATTGAGCCCAATTAACCTCGCGTTGTTGGCTCTTTTGTTATTAATCAATATTCCACCTTAATTTCTTTAGATGACGCGGGCGCGTTTATTTTCTACGAGGCCGGCTTTAAGGATGGCTTTCTGGTTATGGTGTTCAACGTTTAGATGTAATAATCGTAGCCCCACTCATAATCATCCCAGTTTCATTTATAAGGCTATGCCAATACATCATGTTTGTAGACCTTGCAACTCGGAATCACTAGTAACTATTTTCATCAAGCAATACTTTGCAGTTGATTTTTACCTTTTTATTCTGTGACCTCCATGGCTAAACAGGAGCCTTCTGGCAACCGCTAAAAATGTACTTATACAATATATAAAAAACCTTATGCACAAAATCATCCGTGCCCTCTGAATGCAAGTTTAGCTTAAGAAAAGGCACATATGCTGTGCTGGGGTTTCCTTACCGGGCTTTATTTTTGTTGAAATGTATCTTAGGGTGGTTGCTACATATCATGAACACAAAACTAGTCCATTCGGGCATATTTTTCAAAGCGCTATATATTGAAAGGCATCATCAAATACGCTATTGTTACCAGGTGAATGAAAATATATATAAAACAACCGTCTTTTGACACCCGGATTTGTCTAGTCAACCTACACGCCCAATAACAAATCAATGACATCCTTTGCTACTCTCCCCTCGGAAACGCTTGTGAAAATCAGAAAGCACTTGAGCGTGGCTCAACTGGTCCATGTGGGCCAGGCTTGTCGACGCTTGCACGCGCTCTTTGCTTCGGTTGCATGGGCCAACATTGGATATTTTCCAAAGAATTACACGATGCAAGGCACCCACTTCGCCATCTCCGACTCAAAAACGTTCAAGCAATGCTCACCCGTAATACCAAACAATGTATTGAGTGGACATGACGCCATTGAAATGGATACGCTCACGTTCCTGCTCATGAACAATCTGGTTAGTGACAGGACCCTGTCGTATATTAAAACTGTGACCATCTGTGCGGGATATGGCATCGGGCGCGTCACAGTGACCTCGGATGATGAGGATGGAAAAGACCCAGCGACGAGCTTGCACAAAAACGCCGGGGCATTATTCGACACTGCTATTCTCGAAATCTACGCCCACTATCCTACTGTCTATGAACCAACCCTTGAGATATACACGCAGTTATTTGCAGACACTGGCCTGCTTGGAACATGGTTAACAACATTGATGCAGGCCACATTGTCAATCCATGATACAAAAATGTTTACAAGTGCGTTTCTGCGAGGGCGGCGACTGAAAGTAGGTCCCCGGCAAAGCAGACAATATTGCTCTTGCGGCGAGAAGTCGAGTAATTTTGGATACGCAAAGGCCCTAGCTACCAATGAGTTTTCATTTGCCGAGTTTATTGCAACCCAACTTTTACAATTCCCTAATATGGATATCCTGGCCCTGGATGCTCACTGCAGTTTTGGCCTTGAGGACCTTGACAATGGTCGCACAAGAGCCCTCTACTCTCTTAGGGCTGAGTGTCTATTGTCAAGCATTTCAAGGATTCTTGCTAAATTACCAAATGTCGAGGCCCGGCTTAGTCTTCATGGGCGATTACTCCACAATTCATTTCTCTCAAAGAATACTGGGGATTTCCGTCAAGTCAAGGTCGCACGCTTCGAGTGCTACAATACTAGCTCTCATTATCTTCGTGGCATTCGCTTTATGAAAACCCTGCAAACACGCAGTGGAGTCAAAAAGCTGGAGATCGTGACCACAAACGACCCAAGTCGTGGCGACCCTCTGCACCCATTAGACCAGACCACCGTTGCCTTGGTCGGTATTTTCCTCAATGAAGTTGCCGATTTACCAATCAGGGGGACAGCTACGGACATTGCACTCTGTTCGCAATTCCTGACAAGCTATTTCTATTCAATCCCTCTTCTAAATGAAAGTTACACTGTCGCCCAGTATACCGTGACGTTGGCCTATGTCTCTGAATTAGAGAACATACGCGCCATGTTTCGGCACGCGGGTGCGCCCTTGACACATCTAAAAATCATTTCAGCGGCAAGGTATCAGCTGGATGTGCCAGGCACTACTCAGGCTGGGCTAGTGAGTTTGACAGATATAGTCCTTTGCAATATTAGTCTCTCGCCCCGGACCACAAAGTGCATGTTGAAGCCTGGCACAAGAATTACACAGGTAGTAGCCTAGCCGCCTTATAAGACAAGACTATGGCACTATGATCAGAAAAAAAGGCTCAGAAGGTGTTGTAAGATATACAGTACGTACTGCGCAGAGACTAGCACACACTACTCTTAACCGAGACTTCATAAAACATAGGCTACTTCCAGTGAGGTCTTGTACTATTAGTTTTTCATAATTACACAGCAGCTCCATCCACATTCGATCTCCCGGGACACAACACGAGGTCTGTCATGTTTACATTTAGCTCTTGAAAGGTGTCTAATCGTTTTATATTCACATTTTGTCTTTGATCCAACGTAGTCGATAAATGCTGTATACATGTTCCATACCCCCAAATCAATCGCCATATCTAATCATCATTATCATCCTTCACTCCAATATATGCCTCCAATCTTCAGCATACCAGTTTCAGTTTCGAGTTTCTTATTTGGTCTTTTTTCTTCGGATGGCCTTGTCAGCCTCCCACACGCCCCGGTCAACGACAGCGCCGACGGTCAGGACACCGCCAATGATGCTGCACACGCCGGTGAGAAACGCGCCAAAAGACTTGGGCCGCTGCTCGCGGTTAATGACCTTCATTGGCGAAATGTCGTACGAAAAGTAGACTCCGGGCACTCCTCTATGGAATAGCGTTAGTAAAGAAACGATGCTTTGAAGTTAGGCTACTTACCCTCGTGAATGCAGGGTGTGGGGGTGGTCTTCGTCGCGACCGCCCATGAGAGCCCGCTCGTGCATGGTCACACTGTACTGGTTTGTTTCTTCGACGCGGCCGTCGAGGCGCTCAAAGATGGTGGAGACAACCTTGATGAAATACTGGAAGCGAAAGTACTTGGCGTCGGTTGTGCGGGCGACGCCCTCGAGCGGGTTGAGCAGCTCACTTTTGGCGACGTTTGTCGCCACGTCGAGGGCATCTAATGGGGCACCAAAGGACAGCTGGTGGATAGTATGGGCAAAGGTGTATGCCAGATCCTTGCGCTTGTACAGGGACAGGTCGTGCGAATGACCGTCGCCGGTGGAGATAGGGGAACCGGGAGCAAAATGAAAGTTTCCAATTACCTTGTTGACTTTGACATGACCAGCAATGTTGCAGCCCTCGTTCTTGGTAGCCTCGACGCGCTCCTTAAACTGCTCGAGATCGCACTGCTCGATGCCGGCGCCGTCGTAAAAGGCCCAGCCGGCGTCCATGTAGGCGCGGCGGACGTCCTCGCAGGTGTTGCAGCAGCGGTGCTGGCCCTCTGGGACCGACCCCCAACAGGACCCGCAGTAGTCGGGGCCCTTGTCGGCATAGAGGGCCTTGATGCGCTTCTGCTCCTCTGTTTCCTCCCCGTTGAAGGCGACCTCGACGGACGAGATTCTGGCGCCGTTGGGGTCGAGTCTTGTCTTGGTGACGCCGTGGGAGATGGCGGACTGGACCTCGCCAGAGACGTCGAGGATATCCATGGTGAGCAGTTCACATGGGATATGGGGGAAGGTGATGTTGAGGTTGATGAGCATTTTGGCGCCGCGGGCCTTGTCAACGGCGAGCTCCGGGCGGTACTCGATCTTGCGGTAGTCGGCGTACTCAGACATCGACAGGAGGAGGATCAGGAGCACGGAGATGATGGTGACGAGGCCACCGGAGGCGGTGCGGATGCGGGCATCTTCGACTGTTTTCGAGAATGCGTCGAACGAGAGCAGGTTGCGGCCAGCCATTGGAGATCTCGAGCGGGTGATGTGGTTGCTAAGCTTTTTGGGGGATGGTGTAAACACGTAGCTAGTGTTGAGAGTCACGTGACTGATATAAAGACACACCATCATCACCAACACGGAGGGCACAGGGTGGGCATGAGCAGCAGCAGCGGCGGTGAGCAAGGCTTAAAAGGCCGGTTGGATTAATTGACCATTGTGGACGGAGAAACCTTGAATAGTCCAGGAGGCCTCCAGATAAATGATCCGGCCGTTGAGAGTTGGACATATGGCGTTACCATCATGCCAACTGGCACTGCTGCTACTACTAGAGCTAGTGGCCATTAGACTATCCGTGGGGGGAGTGCGGCGTGTGTTGCGTGACTGTTGACGCCCATGAAATTTTCACTTTTTTCACTTTTTGCTTCTTTTGGCGCCGGATAAATCGTCTCAGCAACTTTGGATCGCATGCCGGCCGCCTGCCTGCGACTTTCTGGGTTTTTATCCGAAGCCCCACGAGCGCAGCCAATGAACTCGCCGCACCGCTGAGTGGACACAAAAGGCTCATCGTCAGCCAAACAGCATCGTCAATAACACGGACACTGAGCAGGCAAGCTGGCAAGTAAATACAAGAGTATCCAGCACTCGGAGCTAGTTTGCCAGTGCACAGCACCTGGCAAGCATTGGAATGTCTTGAACTCATTTGTATCCACGCCGGTCAGGCCAGCCGTTCAGCGTTTAATCCGTGCACTAAAGGCACAAAAGGCACAAACACAATACTCCCACCCCCAGCTCACCCCACACTCCCAAGCATTGTACCTCCACCTCCACCCATTTATCCCCCAGGTATAAAGCATCCATCCCCCCCCTCTCCCCTTACTCAATTTTCTTTCCTCCAAACTTCCTCTCTCCTCACACCCACACCTAACTACCACCCCTCCCTCTCTTTATATTCAAAAATGTCAGACAAGGCACAACTCCTTCTGGAAAAGTCGACCGTCGCTGAGGTTTACCCGCTCGCGTCACCCGCTGAGCTGGCCGCCCAGGAAGCTCGCTACGCAGAGTTTGGTGCCACGTTCCGTGAAAAGTACGGCGCAAACCCCCAGATTGCCGTGCGCTCACCCGGCCGCGTCAACCTTATTGGTGAACACATTGACTATAGCGACTTCAGCGTGCTCCCCATGGCCGTCGACCGCGACATGGTGATGGCCCTGTCGCTGGGCCCCGAGCCCGCAGACGGCACCGACACCGTCAGAGTCAGACTCGCAAACACCGACCCGGACTTCCCCGACCGTGTGCTGCAGGTTCCCGCAGACCCCAAGAAGTGGGTCGAGATTGACCCCAAGGTCAGCGACTGGGCAAACTACTTCAAGTGCGGTGTTGTTGTCGCCCAGCAGTACCTCTCCGAGTCTGCCGACGAGAACGTCAGGGCAAACTCCACCCTTAAGCGCATGCGCCCCATGGACGTCCTGCTCATGGGCAACGTCCCCATGGGCAGCGGCCTGTCATCCAGCGCCGCGTTTGTCGTCTGCGCCACGCTCAGCGTGCTGCTTGCCTACGGCGTCAAGCCCACCCGCAAGCTCCTCACGAAACTCAGCATCACCTGTGAGCAGCACGTCGGCGTGAACACCGGCGGCATGGACCAGAGCGCCAGCATCTACGGCCTCGCCGACCACGCGCTGTTTGTCAACTTCAAGCCCGAGCTCGCTGTCACCCCGTTCTCCTTCTCCGCCGACGACAGCAGCGCCAAGGAAGACACCCCCGAGCCGTTCTCATTCATGATTGCAACCAGTCTCGTCGTGTCCAAGAAACACGAGACCGCGCCCACAAATTACAACCTGCGTGTCGTCGAGGTGACGCTCGCGTCGCTCATGCTTGCCAAGCACGTTAACCCCGCCGCCGTGCTGCCGCCCTCCGGTAACCTGCAGGCCGGCACGCTCCGCAACGTGCTCGAGCTCGTGTACCCCTCGGCCGTGGCCGAGTTTGGCACCGACGCCGCCGACGGCTTCAAGCACTCGCTCGCGCAGCTCAAGGCTCTCGAGAAGCTCGCCGATGAGGTCCTCGGCGCGTCCGAAGACACTAAGGACGGCCACACCACCGAGACCGTCGCCAAGATCCTCGGCGTGTCTGTGGACGATCTCAAGTCGCGCTACATGACGCAATTCCCCGTCCGCTACGAGACGCTCAAGCTGCGCAAGCGCGCCATCCACGTGTACAGCGAGGCGGCACGCGTGTTTGAGTTCCTCAACGCACTGGGCGCTGGCGGGGCCCAGCTTCCCGCAAAGCTCGGCGCGATCCTCAACGCGTCGCACGCTAGCGCCGTCGACTTGTTCCAGAACTCGCACCCGACCGTCGACCGCCTGTGCGAGATTGCACGGGCGGCCGGCGCGCTGGGCGCACGCATCACGGGTGCCGGCTGGGGCGGCGCCACGGTGCACCTCGTCCCGCGCAGCAAGACCGCGGCCGTGCTCGAGGCGCTCAAGACCAAGTACTACGCCGTCGAGTACCCCAACATCACGCAGGCCGAGATCGACGACGCCCTCATCCTCAGCAAGCCCGGCAACGGCACAGCCATTCTTGTCAACGACTTTTTCAAGGCCTTGTAAGAAACCCTCAAGCACATGCAACAAAGAGACTACGACAAACCAAATACGACAGAAAAAGACCATAAACATGATATAAACACGACTCAAGGACGACTATATAAATGTATGAACTATGAAATGTTTAAAAGAAGATAATTCAAATTGCTAAACTAAAAAAAAAATGTGTACACGTTATACTATAAACAGGACATTGAAGATTTGGCAGGCACTGGCAGTTTGCTGTTTTTGGTTGTGTTTGTGTGAGTTATTCAGTTGTTATTCTTTGAGGTGGTCGTGGACATTTTTGTTATTTTCAAATTTGTTCATTATTGGTCGTGTTCAGGTACAGAGTTCAGGTACATGTACATGTACATGTACAGTACCGATGACTAAGTATGCTAATTTTTCATATTGAGCACTCCCAAAAGTCTGTCGTTTTTGCATAAAAGCATCATATTTTGTAAATGACTTATAACTGTACAATGAGAGTTATATTTTTGAACTCCAGTATACTAGAGCTTTCGATTGGTATAAGTCAATGTTTAAAAGGACTAGTGTAG
>JAJMAG010000184.1:0-36280 GCA_030564905.1 Geotrichum fermentans
GGCTTACCGATATGTTTGGCAGTTGGGCTAATCATGAGAGAACAGGAGGCGGAGGGCCTCAGGGAGCGAGGCCCTACAGAACCAGGAGGTCCTGAGAGGATGGATATTTATACACGCCTAGGGCCGGGTAAGGCTCTTCAGGAGGGTAATCTCAGGAATGGAGGGTACAGGGTTCAAGGAGTGAACCTGGTACGCTACAATTATTATTATTTGTTATATGTCAACTGCGGTTTACGTACTCTATAGACGTTAGCAGCCAGCCAGGATATCTTTCAGTTAACGTTTCTCCTTTTTTATTTATTTCTTTACTATGTACATGTACATTTGAGTGCTTAGTTGTGCACATGAGTTCAAATGTTGTTTGGGCAAGGCTACGATCATCACTTTATTGCTTTTCTAAAACCCATCGTGAGTGTCTTTTTTTTTGCCAAAGATCAGGTTTTTGCATGCTTGATAGAGTGCACATCATTGATGTAGTATAGGGCGACGCCTTTTCCGAGCTTGGTTGCCCTGACACCTGGGGTTCCAAGCTTTCTTGCCCTCGTATACATGGTAGTCCACTATTACTACAGATTTTACTATTATCTGAAAATTTTCAAAAATACCTGGCCGAAGATAAAAAACATTTAAATCTTGAAAAAGACACTGAATGAGTGAGGGTTGACAACAACTTGAAAACCAGCTTCTGTTGAGTTGTTTTGCATATCATATCACTGCCACTCTCTAAATTTTATCCCATTCACAGCTGTCCTTGAGGCCAAGCTGTATTGATATGTATCCCAAATGTACCGAAGATCATATTTATTTTCTATTTTGTTATACGTATATAATAGTACGAGATCAATTTGAATTCAAGCTTGAGTGGAGTAAAACCAAACATGGATTGTTGAGAGCGTTTTTTTTCTTATAGCAATCGACTCAAAATACGTATCACCTCCAGATTTCAAATTTTTGGTTTAGTAATATTTTAAGCTGTGTAAAAAAGGGCCGAGAAATTTGGAAAAATTGACATGAACCTTTAAGTCCTTCATGTAAATGGTTTGAATTCAGTGCTTCATGTTACTTCGCACCTTCAAGTAGACAAGTACTTTCCATTTTAAAGTTCAATGTCATTAGAGATGTAGTAGTACTTTTCGAGTTCTAACTCCAAGTGTTGGGTACGAAAATTATCTCGATTAAGTTCGAACGTGCACCACTGTTGTTTCAAGCTGCCAGTGTCAGTGGGCTAAGAGCGTTTTGTCTCGAGTTTGTTTCGAAACTGTGATAGCAATATCACTTCACTTTAGTCTCAGTGCTATCAAAAAAAATTTCAACTAGCATCGAGAATAGTACTCTGAGAAGTCTGCCATCGACTGAAACCATCAATTGCACAATTTAATCGTATTTCGTGTTCTCTTATATAACATTGAATAAGAGGGTGCTTGTAACCCACAATGTTCCCGAGGATCCTTCAGATTGGGCTTGGCGGGGGACTGGAAAAGAAAAAGGCGTAATGTAGCACATACGGGATACCGTGACGTTTTTAGTTGGGCATAATACTCGTTGAAACCTGATAGTCGGGAGGTGAACGATTGAAATTGAGACTTTTTACCAGATACTTACGGAAATTCCCTATCTCGTCTTAATTGCGTCCAAGCTCAAAACGTATACTTGTAATACACTGATTAGACTACATGCAACATAAATGTAGCTAGTAATATCGCATTTAACATTAATTGAGGATATATATAACCTGCTGGTATGAATGAATTCCTTCGAATTTTACATATTCTCTGATGTGATTTAGCACTCCTACATGAACAGATCCTTTTCCAAAATACGCCTGTGCTTACATCGTGCGAATTAGCTTGCACGCGTTCTACATAGTGAGGATATCCGGGCCACAGCTAGCTGGGTGTGAGATGATTGGGGACCTTACACATATGCACTATTGCAGGGCAAGCACTTGAATTGAGCACTTAGGAACTGCGAGCAATACATACAGTATATTGGAATATTGGAGGTGCCGTCGTATTCATATTTGTATACCGGAAAAGTAATTTGAGAGCATATGTAGATAATCTATTTTGACTCCATACTACCATGTAATTTATGAATCCTAGAAAGGATAAAAATTATGAATCATGCTTGTTACACACATACCCAAGGCCTTGGCCAGAGAGGTCAAGATATCTTGCCATCTCTGTGGATTAATTAAATCCGTGACATTTGACCGAACTTGTCAGAGGATCCATGGAATGAAAAAACCAATGGGCGTGCGAGAAGCAAATGCTTTGTTTATTAATGGTTACATACATCAACGTATGTAATCAACAGTTGATATGTGGACTTTAATCAAGCTCTGCTATATACATGTATGTTCTTTGGGTCTTGGACCACATTAGAGACCCGGGCCCAGGGCCATTAGTGCACAAATTTCAAAGATCAACTGGTATCACAGTATAAGCATGTGCACTTTCCTCACAATTAAGCAACTTACACAAGGTTTTGAAAAATTGTTATGGCCAATCAACTAGTTCTATAATAAGTGAATGAACTATAGAGCAAGACCTTTCCTCAGTCCATAGACGATGCAGACATAACATACACATTTGACCTGAGGTTCAAGCAAAAATCAACCTTCTATTCATGTAGATATATTTTCTAGCGCACTTCAACTTTTCTTCTTCCGCGTTGACACTTGTAATGGTATGTCACTTTATTGGCTTGGAGGAATATACGATCCTTGTTGTGCAAAAGTTTTAGACAACAAAGTTGGTGCCTGAACTGCTTCACAATCTTTCAGCTGCACATTTCAACAACCTTCGTAAGTTGCCAATGTGTCCCACCTGTTATCACTGAATGCTAGTGGTCGTTTATTCATGAGCCTTTGGTGTGCACTTTCAAGTCACGAAGCTACCAATTATTAGCCCTCCACCGAAGGAGATTTATCTGTAAGAAATATTCTCATGTTGGGGGTACATTGCAGTTATCTCTAATGAAAGTCTGGTGTGTACAGTACATCTGAAAGGGGGAATAAGTGATTAAGTTTTACCATAGTATCTCTATTAATTTGATATATACAATAAACTCTCAGTTTTAAGTAAGAGATAGTTCTTCGAGATAAAGCACTGACACTAGAAAACTGCAAATTGCACTCCTGTTAACATTTGAAAAGCACTTGAGTAGAGCACTGCAAATTTCACTCCTGTTTAAATGTAGAGCTTGAAGCGGTGCCAACTCTCAGTAACCATTTGCCTACCCACTGCAGGCCTACTTTCGCAGAATGAGACCCAACAAGAACGACGATCCTCTAAACATATAATTGCGTTGCTGTTTAGTGGTGACTTTTCCAGTAAAAGCTGGTCATCTCATTCAATCTTAATATCTGTTTTTTTAAGTTCACATGTACAGGGTGCATGGCAATTTGATTTACTATTTTATGTCGACAGCTGCCACTTCAAGCATCGCAACCAGTGCAAGGAAGTACATGTGTGCACATCTTTCCTGCCACCAAAAGTGATTCGTGGAGGTTGAGGTGGATCTCAGTGTTCATAGTCACACCGTGCCTGTTTCCAACCTGCTTATTGCTCCCGCCACTCCCAACCTGAAAGAAAACCCCAACCCATAGTTTTCGATTTGGTGGGTACTCGAAGAAACTCCTGTTAGTGTCTCTCTTAAACTAACGAGACAGGCTTTTGTTCAACCCACTAGCACCTTCAAGATTTTAGGACACAATGGCATATGCTTTATGGCTTGTGTTCTTTTATATTTTTGGTGGATTCACCCTGATTCCAGCGCTTGTGCTTGGTATACTTGTGTACCTGTATTGGACCCTGCCTAAATCACAAATCAACGTTGATGAGAGGGAGGCAAATTCCATTGATCGAGCACTGAGTCTTCAAGATCACAGAAGAACAGGGTCAGGTGCTATCGACATTCCTGGCGTTGCTGACTTGGCAGAACCCTTTGGAGTTGAGCGCTCTTCTACAGAACAGTCTCTTGATTCCTCTCCATCAAAAATCCAGTCTCTCGCCTCGTTCCCATCAGGAGATACTCTATATTCTACTGTCAACCTACCTTCTCTCTCAATTGAGCGTGAATATGAGACTGGAGTCGACGCCCACATAACAGGATGGTTGACAGTATCTCGAGAGTATTTCATCTACCCTACAGGAGGCCCGAACAACTCTGGTAATCCTCCACAGCCTGCGTCCAACGCTGCATCTCTTGCGCAAAATGAAAGCGCCTACTCTAGTTTATACAAACTAGTGAGCAATAACACTTCCAAGCTTCCATTTGTCTCACCTTCTACGACCTCTTCTCTAACTTCTGGCGATTCCACCCCACCCAACGGTTCTAACAGCACTCCAAAAAAATCCCGCTTATCCAAATATTTTGCTGTACTTAGGCACGGAAACTTATTTTTGTACAAGGACTCTGACCAAAAGGATGTCAAGCATGTGGTGGTTATAGCTCATTACGTCGTTACGATGTGGCCTCCCCATGTCCCTGACGGGCAGTTGTTCATGAAAAGAAGTGCAATTTGTTTAGTCAAAATACCACTGGGGCACGGCTCAGTTCTTGACTCTGACTACGATATGAAAATGATTTTGTCGGACCCAGAAAAGCCTCCTAGAAATGCGTTTTACCTATATTCAGATAATTGCTCCGAGAAGGAAGACTTTTATTTCGCCTTAATTAGAGCGTCAAAAAAATACAACATTCACAACCCTCCTCCCCAGACAAAATTGGAGTCGAGATTGTCACAGTTTAACCCTATTTATATGGCCCACCCTCTACACTACAAAACAAGCCATATGATGGACTTGATTCAGACATTACACTCTACGGATTCAAACCTTCAGACAAGGTGGCTCAACGCTTTGCTGGGACGGCTATTCTTGGCTGCCAATGGGACGACTTCTTTCGAGGCCTTTTTCCGAAATAAAATCATTGCAAAGCTCACGCGCACAAAACGACCATCATTTTTGTCCGAGATACAGGTCAGAAAAATCTTTGCCGGCGATTCGATTCCATATTTTACAAATCCTCGCTTGGCAGAATTAACCCCAGAAGGGAAACTCAAAGTCGATGCTGATATCACTTACAGTGGTGGGTTTTCGTTGGAAATAACGACAAACGCCTTAATCAACTTGGGATCTCGATTCAAAACTAGGGAAGTGTCAATTGCTTTGTCTATCACGTTGCAAAGGCTGGAAGGAAAATTTGTATTAATGATGAAACCACCACCCTCTGATCGATTGTGGTACGCATTTGAAACTGCTCCGAAAATGACCTTGTTGGTCGAACCGATAGTGAGTAGCAGGCAACTCAAATACTCGGTAGTAACAAAGGCCATTGAAAGTAGAATCCGCGAGGCAGTAAGTATTCCGCACATTTCAGAATGCGCTAACAATTTAGCTGAAAGAAACAATGGTTTTACCAAATATGGATGATCTTGCATTTTTTAATACCGATGGTGAGGTTTTCAGAGGAGGTATCTGGGATCCTTCAGTACGGTCTGAGAAGCAATTTGATCTTTCGATTCCCGCCGTGGATTCAGAGCCAAGCTTACCAATTGGTACACCAGTCATAGATCCTACTGTACTTGAGTCACCTGTCCCTGTTCCAGAGTCTCCGGCTGATAATTTACACAGGACTAGTGCTAGTCTCCGTCATCGCAAAACAACGCCGAATTTAAGAACATCGTCGGAGATACCGCTTGACGAGCCCCCACCTCTTCCGATGAGATATAAAGCTGATTTGCACGACCATACAGAGCGCGAAATTAATTTTTCTTTTGATATGGCCGAACATATTGGTGAGCTAAATGGCAATCCAGAGACCAAAGGCAAAGATACCAAGGCTACCATTGTGGGCACAGTTAAAAAGTGGGGCACATGGTATTTTAAGGACAGAAAAAATGGCGAAATGAACGAAGGTGTAGACGATAATTCGAAACCGAAACCTAGGCGCAACGTTTCAAACGATTCTCTACGCCGCAAATCTACGCCTGCATTGACATCCAAACTAGACCGCGCGCCATCCATAAAGTCTAGACTGAAAGAGAAGATAGAGAAGCCAATAAGTGCACCATTACCTCACAGCTTTCCTCCAGAACTTATGGACGCAATTAGTAGTGGCCAAGCTGCGACTTCTGGTGAGGCTGTCGCAGAGAATTCTTCGGCTGAGTCTCATAGCTCTGCCACCAGAAGCAAGTCCATAAAAGAGCATCCCGTAAGGCGCAAAAACACATGGGAAGATAGCGCCCAAGAAACACTTGGCAATAATTCCACGGTAAATATGGAGTCTACTGAAACGGAAGAGCCGCACCATGATAATCCTAGTTTAAGGCTCCTGAGAAAACCTACGTCTTCAGCCGCTGTAACGATCCCTGAATCTGTGCCAACTACTCCTAGCAAGAGTATTCAAATTTCGCCAAACAAGAAGTCTTCCGCAATATCATCTTTATCGTCGAGTCTATCGTCACAGGGATCTCATACAGCATCGCTTGAGAAGGATAAGACAAATACACCTGAGAGTACAGAAAAAGTGGAGAGCCTGGAAACTGTGTCAACTCCTTTAGCGTTATTGCAACCGCCACAGGAGGTATTTGACATGGATCCTCATACTGAGCCTCCAGCCACTGTAAAAGTTACGGGCCGGCATCATGTCAAACGAAAACCAGTAGGCTCTGGACCTCACAGTCACCACGAGTCACTAGAAAAAGGTGTCGCCACCGCCACTCTAGATGATGACGCATCAAAGTATGGTTCCCACTTGGGCCAGATCCCATCCGAGCTACCATACGAACCTGCTAGCAGCAATGATAGCGCCAGTAATGCGTTTGCCGCACCCATCCTTGCCCCTCCCCCACGAATGTTGGAGAGAACATTGGGTAAACGGCCCAGCAATGAAAACATGAGGTCTAATCCTTACACAAACGAGCAACTACAACATCACTTAGGGAGTAAAGATGGAGGAATTACAGTCCCAATGCCAGTATCGGCTGCCATGTCATACACGCATGAAAAGAAATTGAATGATTTCTTAATGGATACAACACCCAAGTTTGAGACTTCCTCCCCTCCTCAACAAATACAAGAAAGCGCGTCACCAAAGTCTCCGCCATCAAAGAAAAGATCAAAATCCATTGTCGCCAACGTAGCCTCTGCACCCTCTGTTATGACTGCTGAAGCTGAACCAGCGGCGTCCACTTCCCTAAACTCGCCAGAGCCCATCCTTGGTTACAGGAAAGGAAAACCCAAGCATCAAAATCAAGGGTTTAAATTTTTTTCTTAAAAGCGCTTACATCATCTAATAGCACCTTCCAGAAAAAAAAATATACATTTTTTATGTTTGGAAGCAAACGCGAGGCTTGCTCATCTTACAAAACAACCAAGTAGATGAAATAAATCATTATCATTAATAAAAATAAAAAAATAGCATACACAGGCTACATGTATGACTAGTTGCAAGAACGTTCCCACTGAGGGGTGTTAAAGACCGAGCCGGATTGCGATAAAATCCATAGATAGGTGAAAAGAGGACAGCGCCACTCTTAAAATCCGTGGACCTGGATAGTCTTCTTATCCATTTCAAGCTGGGTGGTCAAAAATTCCATGACCTTTGCTCTTTGGTCGCCTTGGAACTGGAGAATATCTCCAAGTTCCTCATCCTTGTTGATGTGGCCGTTGCAGCCGAAATCCTTCTTCAAGGTCTTAAGAATCCTCTTAAGATCATATTCACTGGGAATGCCTTGGACCGTGGTGATGGTCTTGCGGCCGTTACGCTGTTGACATCTGATATGAATGTAACTGGTCGAATGAGAATCGTCGTCACCTGTATCGGCGAAGGGATCTAATCTGTTAGATTACATTTTTAGGTTGCGATTTAGATAAAAACTAACCAAAAGACTTGAGGTTCTCGATGGACGTGGACATAAAAAGGGAGTTCAAGAAAGTTGTAAATAACTAAAGATGAACTGAAGTGAGGGGGGCGATGGATGTGAGAGGAGGAGAAAAAGGAGAAAATTCGAGATTTAAATAAAGATTTAAAGAAGGTGAGAAAACAAGAGAACGTTAGTGAAACAGGAAGAAAAAAATATTTATACTCTCCCTAGCCTTCACGTCATAACCCATACCCTCATATGACACCTCACCCACCCTAACCCAGTTATTCTCACCAATGCCTCGTTTGACACCTAATGAAAGTTCAGAGAGACGACAGTGCTTTATCACGAACAATTCCAACCACCTGCCCATATAGTTCACCGCCACTTTTACGGCCTTCATCTTTTTTTGTTGAGTCTCAATAGTGCCAATTGACGTTCTGAACTTTTACAGACATGGCAACTCTCTCCAAGGCGGAGGCCGAACTCACCGTCAACATTAAAAAAGCCACCAATCCCGACGAAACAGCCCCTAAACGCAAACATGTCCGACAATGTATCATTTATACATGGGACAATCATTCTGGCCGCGCCTTTTGGAATGGTATGAAGATCCAGCCGCTACATAACGATGAAATTCAAGTTTTCAAGGCTCTCGTCACTATTCATAAGGTTTTGCAGGAAGGTCATCCCAGCGTACTAAAGGAGGCTCAGCAAAACGCTTCTTGGATCGAATCTCTTGCTAGAAATGTCTCAGGTAGTGCCTCCAGTCGCTCTTATGCTAAGCTTATTCAAGAGTATGTTCGTCTGCTGCTCAAGAAACTTTACTTTCACAAGATTCACCCAGATTTCAACGGAACCTTTGAGTATGAAGAGTATATTTCACTCCGAAACATTAATGATCCTAATGAAGGCTATGAAGCTATCATGGACCTCATGAACCTTCAGGATGCCATTGACGACTTTCAGAGACTCGTGATTGCCTCTCTTAAGCACGGCCGCTCCAATGAGTGTCGAATGTCAGCACTCATTCCCCTTGTTGCTGAAAGTTACGGCATTTACAGATTTGCTACAACGATGATTAGAGCTATGCATTCATCTACAAACGACGATGATGCTCTAGAGCCCCTAAGATCTAGATATTATTCTCAGCACCAACGTCTGCTGGAATTTTACTACGACTGTTCCTCACTGAAGTATTTGACTTCGGTTATCACTATTCCTTCTCTCAGTCAAGACCCCCCTAATTTGTACGGCGAGGGTGATGGTGATGATGCCGCCCCGGCTCTGCCAAAGAGACCGGAATCAGAGGTTGCTTCTATGGCTACTGGCCCGTCTTCCAACCAGGATCCCGAGCCTGTTGTCGACTTTTGGTCCACGCCTCAGGGACAAGCTCAACTTTTGCAACAGCAACAGCAGCAACAGCAACAGCAACAAGCTTATGAAGAGGAGCAACGCAGACTTGCTGCTCAGCGTGAAGCTGAACTTCAACAGCAGCAACTTCTTCAGGTTCAGCAGCAACAGCAATTTGAGGAACAGCAACGCCAGCAAGCTGAGCAGCAGCGACTCGCTCAAGAAGCTCTCATGCGTGATCAGTACCAGCGTCAGGCTGAAGGTCGTGTAGCTGAGCTTGAGCGTGATGTCCTCAACCTCAGAGGTCAGTACGAGCGCGACCAACTCATGCTTGAGCAATATGACCGCCGCGTTAAGGCTCTTGAAAATGAACTTCAGACCGTTTCTGCTAACGGAAACCTCCAGATCCAGTCCAAGGACGATCTAATTCGCTCACTACAGGAGCAGGTCAACACTTGGAAGTCAAAGTACGAGGTTCTTGCCAAGCTTTATTCTCAGCTGCGCCAGGAGCATCTTGACAAACTGAAGGAACTCAAGGCTGTCAAGGCCAAGGCTTCTTCTGCTCAAGAGGCAATTGAACGACGCGAGAAGCTGGAGCGTGATATTAAATCCAAGAATATTGAGCTTGCTGATTTAATTCGTGAACGTGATAGAGCTAGATATGATCTCGACAAGTCTAGAGGCAACCAGAAGGAGCATATTGAAAAGCTCGAGAGACAACTTAGAATCGCTGAGGACAAGCTAGCTGATGCTGAGCGGTCGAAGGGCGCCGATCTGTCTTTGCTCATTTCAAGGCATAATAGAGAGTTGTCCGATCTAGAGGAAGCACTAAAGGCCAAACAATCAGTTCTCGACAACTATTCCAATAGAAGCATTGATGACTCAGCATTTAAGGAACAGCTTGCTGCTAAAGATGATGAAATCGAGATTCTGCAAGAGACGGTCGATTCCATGGAAGCTGCTTTGCAAGAACTTACCCTTACTCATAAGGAGACTGATGACGCCCTTGGTGAGCAGATTGATGAGGTCCTAAAAGAACATCTGTCCAAGCTCAATTCCATCATTGACTCCGTCTTACAGTCATCTGCTGAGCGAGTGCAAGATTCCTTGTTTGACTTTGAGTCACCCATGCAGGCTGGCAACCAAAACTCTACTCCCGAGTATTTGCTTTCCATCATTGAGAAGGCCTCTACTTCGGCAACCGACTTTGCCAGTTCTTTCAATAACTTTCTTGTTGATGGTCCTAATGGCGACTATTCTGGCATCATTTCAACTGCCACAATTTTGGCATCTGCCATTCCCGATGTGCTTTTCAATGCCAAGGGTCTAACTCGTCTTGCTCGTGATGACGGTGCTGCAGATTCCATTGTAGCCTACGCTCGGTTATCTGCTATTGCCGTTGAATCTTTTTTTACTGGCGTCGAGTCCTCCAAAATTTCCCATCTTTCGAGTGAAGATAAAACGGAGCAAGTTATTACATATAACATTGAGGTGCAGAAACATCTTCAAACTTTGTCTCAAATAGCAGAGAAGCTGGCTCCTCGTGTCACCCATCTCAACGGATCAGGCAATTTGGGCGACAAGGTCGAGCGTGAAATGGAAAAGGCTGCTGAAGCCATTGCGTCTGCAAATGCCAAACTGAACGAGCTTCTCTCACGCCCCAAGGATCCCAAGTTTAGCGTTTTCGATCTCAAGATTCATGAGGCTATTTTGGCCGCTGCGATTGCTGTGACCACTGCCATTGCAGCATTGATCAAGGCAGCCTCGGACTGTCAGCAGGAAATTGTCGCTGAAGGCAAAGGCGCCTCTTCCAAGACTGCATTTTACAAGAAGCACAACAGATGGACTGAAGGTTTGATCAGCGCAGCCAAGAGTGTTGCTGCCTCTACAAATATCTTGATTGAAACCGCAGATGGTGTTCTTAGCGGCAACCATACTCCCGAACAGCTTATTGTAGCTTCCAATGAAGTTGCCTCTTCTACTGCCCAGCTCGTCGCAGCTTCTCGTGTCAAGGCCTCGTTTATGAGCAAGACGCAAGACCGCCTTGAGGGCGCCTCCAAGGCTGTTACCAGTGCTTGCCGAAGCCTTGTCAACCAGGTCCAGGATATTTTGCAGAAAAAGCAGGGAGCTGAGGAGGACGTTGACTACTCCAAGCTTACTGTACACGTGCTCAAGACGACAGAGATGGAGCAGCAAGTTGAGATTTTGAAGCTGGAGAATTCGCTACAGAGCGCAAGAAAGAGATTGGGCGAAATTAGAAAGTTTAGCTATGTCGATGACGAGGATGAAGATTGAGCCTTACGTACCGATGAATTCACATATTACACAATGATAATTGAGCAAATATTCATTACGAATGTAAACCAAATGCTGTCTGAAAAGCACGTAGAGGTGAAAATGGAAGTATCCATTGTAATTGCTAAAACGTTGATTAAATTCTAAAGTTTTAGTTTATATATAAACACACAATAATGATAATAATAAAAATGATGAGCAAAAAATTAAAGGTCAGCATATTTGGGTAAGTAACTATTTTGTAAATCGAGATCCAGCTCGAGTTCATTGTGAAAATACCTGTCTTGATGGTCAAAGATAATTGGATCTGATAGTATTTCATAGTCAAATGCGGCACAACCAGATTCCGATTCCTCGAGAGGGCTCCTACTTGGCTCCATTTGATACTGTTTGCAATAAAGTGAGGCCAGGCTTTCGTCTGGGTTTATACTAAACAGAAGGCCCATGAAATCGTCACTCTCCAGTGGTATACTCTTTTCAGATGGAGTGTCATACTCTGGAGTGCTTGTTGAATAAACCTCCTTACAGACTGGTTCAGACTGTTCTTGTTCTGAAAGATCGTCCATGCATAAGAAGTTCCATGAATCAAGTGTCTGGTCTGTGAGAGGTGGAGAACAAGTCTGATCAGACTCAAAAGGCGTTGGTTCTAATGCAAAATCATGCCAATCGATAGGAAAAAAGTCAGAAATAATATTTGGATCATCGAAAGTTGGTAGGCATGATCTTTCTAGATCAAATGAGGGTGTGGGTATGCAGATGCTTTCAAGCTCAACTCTGTTTGTGTTCTGGGATTCAAAATTAATGTTTAAAGGATCAGAGCCTGAATGTTCGACTATCGCTTGTGTTTCCTGAAAGTTTTGTTGTGCTGTCTTGTCAAGCCAATCGCAAAATCCTTCACTTCGCTGGTATTGGCGGTAGTGCCGCGCGTAACTGTCCCATACGTTTTGGTGACTGTCTCTCTGCCAAACTTTGGACAGCGCAGATGATACTATTCCTTGACATACAGCTGGAGCGAAACGGCTATAGTAGGATTTGAAGGCTGTGAATCCATTTATTCTCGAGATTTTGTTAGCCAAATAGGAAGGTTTTCTTCGGCGAATTTTGCTACTGCGACCTTTTCCAGATGAGGCCGTGTGAAGTTTGGAGAGTTCCTCTAAAGTTCGGTTCAGATATCGGGAACGGGGAGGAATTGGAGGAAGAATTTCAACATGATTGCAAATCTCTGTCCCATCGCGTGGATTATGGAAATCAATGAAATCAGGACTGATGGAGATTGTAGGCTTGCTAGCCTGAGGATCTGAAGTCAATTTGGCTCTGTGGTGCCTGAATTTTAAGAGCTTAGCGCTGGTCATGATGCCTTATGTGTTGTGATGAAAATGTGTGTGATGTTAGAAATATCGGCATCACTTGGGGTGCAAATGATATTTATAGAGAAGCATCTCTATTTTTCAAACTTGAAGCTCAAACTTGATTTGAGGTTGTAGTTTGGTATCAGCCTTTAAATAAAATTCAGTTGATATATAAGAAATACATATACATTGATAGTACCTAGGAATCAAAAGAAATACTACATTTATGTATGTACTGTACATGTACTAAGATCAAATTTATAATTGCTTTTAGTTTTAATGCTGCAAACTTTGAACATTTGAACTCAAGTGCTACTATCAGTTCAACTTGATGACCTAGGCTATATCTACATACACATACATGTATTTAGCTAGCACTACATAGTGCACAGTACATGTACAGAATTTCTTGATATTATTATTATTTGTTATATGTCAACTGCGGTTTACGTACTCTATAGACGTTAGCAGCCAGCCAGGATACCCGGAGAACCCGAGTCCATTAGCGGTGGTGCTGATTGTCTAAATGGCCTGGAAGGTCTAGACCACATTTCCCCTCGAACCTGTTCATCAAAGGATCGCTCTGGGATCGGTGGGCGTTTGAATCAGTTCAATGTTCAAATGTTCAAATTGATGTTACTTATGCATGTACAGGGTAGCTATAGTTTTCGGTTATCAGCAGTAAGCAATTAAGCTTCAAATGTTCAAATTGATGTTTTTTCAACATAGTATTCAAACGTTTGAAGCCATCTATATGTAGCCTACAGTCAACTGGTGTGCAAATAACATTTGAAAAAAGTAAAGCTTACAAAGTACATGTACAGACATGTACGAACATTTGAAATCCATCCTCTTGTATGTACCCCTGTACGTACGTACCTGTTGACATGTATTTAGCGTTTGAAGCCTCACAGGCTTTGAACACAGATCTAGAGCTTACAGATATAACATGTACTATTCTTGTTATCAATTGATAAAGAGGTCCATCGAAAACTTCAAGTCACTCGTCTGCCGCCTGCGAAGGTCACATCAGTCTTTCTTTGAGAGGAGGCTGGCGGCTCAACTTGCGCGGGAGAAATCTTGGAACCACTACGCCAATAAAATTCCACGGGTTTTAGAGGAAGCAATGAAGGGTCCTGTAATCCCCAATTCGAGGGGAAATGTAATCTAAACCAATTAGTCCATCAGTACCGAACAGAACCAATCCCTTGGAGACTTTGGTTGGCTGCTAAAACTTTTGATTGAATTGATAATAATAATAATAATGATACCAACTATAGTTAGCATCATTGATATTAAGGCTTACCAAAAGGCTTGACGGATCGATACGCATCCCGTGGTGTATACTTCACATGCTATAAGGGATTCTCAAGTGCACATGTGTTGTTTTGCAGTACAGTAAATATAGTATATTCAAAGACAACTAATACGAGCATGTGGCTGTAGCTACATGGATTTCAAATCTATGAACACCAGTATCTATGCGCATTCAAATGCGAACAAAAAACTCAGTAGAATAAGTATGTATGGAGAAGAGTGTTTATTTGGTTCATTGACTATCGTACGAAACTTTTCCAGATATGAGCAAGAATTGCACCTTTTTGTTGGTTGGTCGGGCTAACTTGAGGTTGCTGGAGCGCCTAGGATTTCATTGACACAGCAACATTTGAAGGCTAAATAAGTGGCTGCAGCGCTTGCACATCGTTAACTTGCCCAACCAATCTCTACTTAGGAATTGATTAATGGAACACTAGAAAAAAAAATTACGCAAATGAATGTAAATATGGTGTTTACAGCTACATAGCTAAGGAAATTGAAGCTTGGAAATGTGCTCTTTTTAATAGTATACGAACCATAGTTGATATATAAAAGAATAATAGCATCAATTCGAATAAATCTTGATTAGCACTATTGATACACATACAAATTAGTGCTACCACTTGATACCTTCATCTACTGTACAAGTAAATTTGTAAACAGCATTTTGAAAGTTAGTAGGTTACAACTTAAACTTTCAACTACATGCATATGTTCCTTGAAATGAGGCCGCTAACTATGTATGCAAGCGTTAAAAGAGAACCTTTCTTTCAACATTTGAACACCTTTAACCACTCGAGTGCAAATTAAAGCTACATATTGTACGTGTATATATTTGATAATGAAATGAGATAGTCATTATTATGTTAAATAAATTTTCAATATTGAATTAGACGTTTTAGTAGCCAGCAAAGATTCCCGTAAAACTGTGGCAATGGCTTCAACACTGTCCCAAACTAACTACCAGAAATGGCGCCAGCATTTAAGAAGAATAAGCATCAGTTCCCTTGATACGGCCAAGGTCCAAGACTGAGATAATAGGAAATTATATGTGGTTATACCATAAATTCTGTGCTGATGTTAGGTCTTACATATTCTAAATCACTGCGCGCCATTGAAGGTCTTCGATTTCTTGGGTATCTGCTACGAGAACGTCTGATCAATCCTGAAAATTTAGCTGACATGAAAGAAGAACAATAAGCATGCTGAGAGGAGTTAAACAAACAGTAACTAAACTCCAATCCAGCGCCCTTGAAGATCTTGGTTGAATGCTAAAACCTCTGCTTGAACATAAAAGTGTTAGTTGGTACATGTATATAACAAAAATAGTAAAAATAATAAAAACTTCAAATTTGTAGAGAGCATGTCGACATTCGACCCCTGACCAGTGTCATGGATGTTCCATACATAAGTGCTATTGAATTTTCACTTCTATACTTCAATGTTCTTATATGTCAGCTAGTGCGTTTCAAATATTTGAAATGCACTTGAGCCTGGTATAAAATCACCGCAATTGGTTTGGTAATAATAATTTCAAGCAATGGTACCTTCTTAGACGTTTGAACCAGAACCCTGGAGAGCTTTGTTTCAAATCAATAGTTTTTAAGTATTGGTTCCAATCTTTTTGATATCACACATTTACAAACTGGAGAAACTACGCATTTCAGAATAATAGGAATTTTGAACTACATACATACATCTCAGTTAATATAATCTAATTACCCACTTGCCTCTTAAAGGAACATCTTGAAAAAGGCTCAAATAGGTCAGATAGAGGTCGACACTCTGGCTATATAATGTTAGTGTTTTATCTTTAATGTTTTTATTATTACTATTCTTGTTATATATCAACTTTATATGTTTATTATTATTATTATTATTATTATTATTATCATTATTTGTTATATATCAACTATAATTCATGTACTCCTTAGACGTAGCAGCCAGCTAAGATGCCCGGGAGACCCGAGATCGTTACCGGAAACCATTGAAATCGATCAGCGTATTTTGTTTTGCCAAGATCAATGTCATAGAAGCGATCAATGATGATGAATTCAGATGAGACATTGTTTCCCTCTGCTTTGTGTGCGTTTAAACACTTTGACGGGCACACGCGGCTGGAACCAGTACACCAGCTGTTTAAATTTGACGTATGGAAGTTCACCCCACATTCATCCATCGGCCGAATCCATCTGTCCACTGCCGTGTGCGCAGTGGATGTCCAGCTGTATCAATCAATATCAATGGGCCCGCATACAACTAGCGAGCGTAGGGTGCCCATATTATTGGCCGTTTGAAGAAATGAGTAACAGTCACCAAAGTCTTTGAATCTTGTTTGATCAGTATACTACACGTGTGTGTCAAGTTAACTGCATAGATGCAATACGTGTGTGTAAATTAAATGTTCACACAAGGCGTGAGTGCTAGTTTGCGAGATGCGGCCTTGCGATGCTTGTGACTCGAGAACTTGTGATCCTTGTGTTTCATGATAATGATGGAGATTGCCGTTTTTATTTTGCAGTAATGAATTCATTTGTTTCAGATGCTCGCAACTTGTCCAAGAGCCAATTGACTGGCATTCAATGTTTGCAATTGAGGATGCTCGAGCGCCTCTGAATCCCAAATACAGCTGCTGCTCTATATATTGATTGATCAATTGATACATCAATTGACATCTGGATATTATAATTCCATGGTTGCATGCTTTTCTTTTTTTATTTTATTTGAAATCCATCATCATCAGTGCACATGTGCTTGAGATGAGGCTTTTCGATCTAGCATGCAGGTTAGCGATATCCGATATGCCGATCAAGGTTGGTAGGCCTGTGCGTCGCTTATTTGCGTGTAACCCGTGCACATGTGTGCAGGCCACGCACTGCTATCAATTGATGTGTGGAAAGATAAATAGAATTTATTATTTATTTTCTTAATTTTTGAAATATTGATTCCTGATCATCAATAGCATTCAAATGTTGCAGTTGATTGTTTTCTCCAACATTGAATGCAGTTCAAACAAGTTCGGTAATTGTAATAGCCTATTCGTTTTTTACCAAAACTGATGGTTTCAATATATTGAGTTTGTAACGTTACTGAGTTTGGTAATAGTCTCGATTAAATGCAAATAGCTTTAACCTTGTTTGGATGTATGCGCACATAGTTTAATTCTATTTACTATCTCCGCTCCAGTCTGCTCGCGGCTTCAGAATTAGAAACTAGTATTCAAATGTTACTTGAAACATGTACGATATCAGGGTCTTGTTGGCTTCAAATGTTTTTGCAGCACGTGTACTTGAGCAGCACTCAATAAAGCAGCACTTGAGCAGCACAGAGTCTATACATACGCCTAGTACGTCTGAATGACTCACAAGAGATGGGACAGAACCAGATGCGGTGTGTGATCTTGCCACATACATAATTGGCAAAGCCTGACTGGCTGGCAATCTTGAATTGAGTGAACATTTAAATCTACATGTGTGTGTATGTACTATGTAGTATAGGATCCATGCTCAAAGACTGCACTGTGTGCGCTGAGTGATCAGAGCTGCTATAGTGAGTCGGGGGTGCCAATATTTCATTATCAATTGATAGGCCCGGGCCGGTCAATCCGTGCACGCGGAACGCTGCATGAGTGCTAGCGTTTAACGCATGCGTACGATTTTAACATGCATATACGCTGCATGCACATGTGCACAGCGCTCTGGCTGTTGTACCTACTTTGGGCCCTGAGCATAAACATTAATCAATCCATGGCTGCGGCTGCTGGGATGGGGCATCAATAACTTGAATGGCAAGGACGCCCCAGTCGGGCCTACCCGCAGTAGCGTCGATCGAGAGCACTGAGTTGCAGAGATACAAGGATTGGCGGGGATATTGAAATTAAGCCACGCAAATATTGATATGCCTAATACTCAAATGCTACGGATGGCGCCATGGAGTATCGTGGTGCAGGGGCCAGTGCATCGTTGGTTGCTGGTACCAACCCAGCCATTCACGGCACAGTTGCAAGGATATCGATATCATGAACCTCCACAATACCAATCAATGGAGGGGTCATTCACAGCCAATGGTTCAGCAACGAGCCCTTGCGCCGTTCAACCGTGGGTTAGTGGAACTAGCTCACCATTCTTCCACTTGAAGTATATACCGGCTGGTTGTTTCAAAAGTTGCATCCATCCTAACTCGAGAAGGGTCATCACTTGAATAGTATTCACGTACTCCTAATATTGGTGTTATCAGTGTGAACTGTTCCTCTAGCGCAGCGTTCAAGCCAGCCGCCCTACTGCTTCTTTCAACCACAGCGTACTATCTATGAATAGTAGCTATGTATTGTATATGTTGCTATCGCTTGGCACTAGTGCTATGTCTGCTATATCAATCATCTCGGGTGAAAAGTCGTTTAGCTTTGATGGGGTTATTATTGACCGCACACATAGTTATCCCAGACTTTGAAATATGTATGTCGTTATCTCTGGCATAGTTCGCCCCATTATCGTGCAATTCACAGAAAACAGGCATAGTGTGCGTTGCACCACCAATAAGAGCACCGAGAGAGAGTGCAAACCGATCACTGATCATGATGGCTGCACTTCAAATCCAAGGCCCCATCCAGCAGCCAAGCGAGAGCATCACAGACGGCACCTCGAGAGGCGGGGCTTCATGTCGCAGGAAGCACTTGAGCTCAAAACAAACTAAGCAAATACTATGTGGTAGCACAAAATTATATTATTTCAGATACTTGTATGTTCCATAAATGCTAAAACAGCGCGACACGTTCTCTTCGCGTAATATGGTGTTTTTATGATTCAAAAATTAGCCCAGTACGTAGCATACAATCATTTGGCCATCTCGTTTAACCCTAGCCCATACAGTATCACTTTTTGATCCACGACTCGTCTCTCATCCTCAGCCAA
This sequence comes from Geotrichum fermentans, assembly GCA_030564905.1. NCBI lineage: Eukaryota > Fungi > Ascomycota > Dipodascomycetes > Dipodascales > Dipodascaceae > Geotrichum > Geotrichum fermentans. The sequence goes on from JAJMAG010000184.1 coordinate 19,098, forward strand.
CATGGATGATGAGATTGTGGTCGTCAAGTTCCTCACGCCCTACAAAGTCGCCCTTGTAGGCGTAATCCTTCTCTACTGCGACAGGGTCATGTCTGCCCACGCGAAAATGCAGGTCATGCGCCATCTCGTCAAGTTCATTGACCCCCAGCAGCAGGACGACATGGAAGCAGACGGCGGAGACCTCTTCTTGGACGGCGATCTGCACCAGCTGGAGGCAATCATGGGAGATCTCGAGTCAAACATCAGCGGCGTCAAGCTTTTTGATCTTGTCCTCGAGTTCGTCTTTAAAATGACTTCCCTGGATGCGCTGCATGGCTTCATGGCCGGCGTGGATGGCTATTTGGTACACTTGGACGGCAAGCACGACGCCGAAGACAAGAAGAAACAGACAGAGGCCAAGAAAAAGGGCATCTCATTACTCAAGATTGCGTCGCTGCTGGGATCATACTGCAAGCGCTGCTTCTTTGAGTTCGACGGCCTTAGCTTCGACGCTGTAATCTCGCTATGGCAGAACTTTCAGACATTCCGGTCGTCGCATTACGCCAAATGGATGGTTCGTAGCCGAATCGTGGACTCCTTCAGTAGCGGGTTCAAGCTCGCCACGAGATCAGCACACGCTGATGCCGAAAAACAGGAAGCTGACTTCCTAATGAGCCTCGTGCCTCAAGTACCCGAGACTCGATGCATCGCGAGCGAAAACCTCGAAACGCTGCTTGAGTTTCAAATCGGCGTCTTTGAACGGTATGGTGGCACCCTCCCGGCCGAAATCCGCCGCGTTCTTAAAAGCATGGTTGCAACAAATAAACCGCTCCCCGCGTCCGCGCACTATGTGCTGTATCTTGACGCGTTTAGGGACAAAGACTACGAGGCTTCGTTCGAGCATCTCCATAGGTACTACGATTACACCATGAACAGCAAGGGCCGTACGCATTATCAGTACGCCCTGTTTACCCTCGGCACTTTGCAGGCAGAGTTTGGATTTCACGCAGAGGCAATCCGCGCCATTGAGGAGGCCATCACCGTGGCCCGCGAGAATAGAGATAACAATTGTTTAAACTATATTCTGTCATGGCTCCACTCGTTTTTACGCTGTCACCCCGATTGCCCAGTCCCCGAGAGCTTGTCCTCACAAGACCAAATCTCACAGTTCCTGCGAAGTAAGTCAAATCAGACTTCGTATGCCCTCTATTCGCTTTCCTTCCAGAGTGAAGTCGAGCAGATCATGGCGGTTGACGGATCCCTCACCAATGCCTTTGAGGCCATTACCAAAAGCACTTACATCAACGCGGCTGCGAATTCGACGTTTGCCGGCGGCAATATTGCGCTCGTGGCGTCCAGCGTCTGGTCCCGTTGCGGCAACAGCGCACTGGCAAACATGTGTCTCGACATGTACTCTCAATTCCCGGAGCGCCAGCTGAACGCACTCCTCAAAATTGAAATTGGCGTGCGCAAGGCCAAACTCTTGTTTCAGCAAGGCCAGATCCGCGACTGCTTCCGGCTGCTCGGCGCGCTCAAAAAGACGGCTCACGGGTCGCAGTGGCACCAGCAGATATGGTATCCAAAGTATCTACTGCTGCACCTTGCCCACAAGCTGAACGAGATGCGACTCGAGGAAGCGCGGTTCATTCTTGAAAAGCTCGCGTGTGTGACTGTGACCGACACTGAGGTCTTGCGCGACACGACGTATCTCAAGTTCATGTATCAAATCAAGATGGGCAACACGTCAGCGGCCATGCAGGCCATCTGGGCCGAGATGGAGCTTCAAGCAGACGCAGCAGCAACAGATATCGTTTACCAAGTCAAACTCATGCTGCTATATGCCAAATTGGTCGTGCAGACCGATAGGCCCGTCCGTGCCGTGTCGCTGGCGATGAAGATCATTAAACAGGCCGAGGAAGGTGCTGTTGCTGAGCACGCCTACGAGGGCGTGGTGCTGTTGGCGCAGATTTCGAACGAGAAGGAGGAGCCCTCCGACGCTGTGTCTTTGATTGACGCAGTAATGCCGCGAGTATGTAACCCAATGCTGCCTGCTTTTGCTAGCCAAGCTTGCTAACCAAGTTAGATCCTGGAATTAAAAAACGCAAGAGTGACTGCGAGTGCGTACGAAGTGCTTGCTAAGTCCTCTCTCCTCATCGACTCGCTGCATCAAGACCTGCCCCAACCTGAACGCGAGGCCTTGTTGGACAGATCAATCGACCATTTCCACAAAGCTGCAAAATGTAAGTTTCAAAAGCATGCTTTACAAACTAAACACTAACACTCTTTTTTTTTTTTTCCTTTTTGCAATAGTCTATGAAAGCTTGCAGGACTGGACTCAAGTCAGACATACATTTACAAACCTACAAAAGGCGGCGGAGCTGAGAGGGAACGAGGGAGTTGCAAAGACGGCAGCCGGTCATGTTGAGCGGCTCACGAGTATCCTGGAGACGAACCGCGGAGCACTGACGTTTGATCCGGAGATTGAAAAATCCAGCTTGGTCTTAAACAACCTGCACATGTGGAATAAAGAGTAGGTAAAATTTACAAAAATACGGTGCGATGCCAACTTTACAAGTGTTTTTAAATCCATCAACTGCAAACTTTTTCCATTTAAATAGTACATCCATCAACATTAACACAAAATTAATACATGAATCCGGCCAGCTTTAAATGTAGGTCTCGTAAGGAATAGGAGTGATAGTCTCGGGGGTGTTGGAAGCAACGGCAACGACACGCTCCTCACGGGGCTTGACGGGCTGTCTCTTGAGCTCGATGGTCTCGCCCTTAGCCTTGGCCTCGATCTTGCGGGCGGCGTTGGACTTGACGCGGTTGAGGAACTCCTGTCTGCACTTTGAGTGCTTGACGTGCTCAATGCGCAGGTTGATGCGCTTCTCGAGGTAGCGGTTGCCGACAACCTTCTGGACAATGACGCCGACAGCAGACTTGGTGACGTTGTAGACAATGCCGGTCTTTCCGTGGTAGAACTTGTGGGGCATGCCCTTCTGGATCGAACCGTTGGCCTTGATGTCGACAATGTCGCCGACCTTGTAGGTCTTGAGGTACGTCGTCATGGCGATGGTGCCATGCTTCTTGAAGTCACGCGAGAAGGCGTAACGAGTGCCAGATCTGTAACCGCGGCTGTGAAAAAAAGGGTGTTAGCTTGGTGTTCTTGTACTGCCATTTAGGCGCGAGCGAGCTGGAGACAAGGGTGGGTGGGTATGGAGGTCGTGCAAAGGGAAACAACTGAGGTAATGCATCGAGGCCCCGATACTTGCCAACATGGCAAGTTTCAGCATTTCGTATATACTCTCTTCTTCCTGCTCTGCGTCGTACGGCCCATCCAAGCAGCCTCCCACCAACAGTCCTCCTCTTTTCATGCTTCCTCCCCATTCATGAATCAAACATCAAGAATGCCAAAGAGGAGGTCCGTCGGGTGCCATGCCATGTCGTGATCGCGCCTAATCTCCAAGTCGAATATGCTGATACTTGTACTTACCTCTTACCCATTTTTTACTTTGTTGAACTTGGTGTTATGTCGAGGAAAAAGTTATTCAAACAGAGGTTTTCACCAAAAAAAAAAAAAAAAAAAGGGTATACTCCAAAGCCCAACTACACACTTACCTTGCCATTCCTCCCTCTCCCCAAGATTTTTTGCCAGAGTGCCTTTGGAAGGTGTGGGCAGGGAAGTAACCCGTACCCTGAATGGTACTTGCCAAATATAGTAATTGAATAGTCCCAAGTACCTGGACTAGGACAAACGGTTTGCGGATCCAAAGTAGGGCTTAACCCTAGCTCAGAAAGATGAAGGACACGGAATTTTGAAAAATTTAATTTCAAGTGCGTGTAGGAGAATCAAGCAGTTGAGACAAGCCGGTGAAGTGTCAAAATAAATATGCAACGCTGCACTAGTCACGAGAATCTGATCTAGCTACAAGGACCTTCTAGTTATCAAAAGAACTGCTTTTATTCCATAATTACAAGCCTATACTTCATGAAGCCACACTATAGGCACTTTTATTTTTCTTTTTTCCCCATGTATTAATAGTTGTTACATATTAGATCCCCGTAAATTTCAGCAAAATTTACTCCTCGTCCTCAGCGGCGTCGTCACCCTTGGAAGCAGCGGCCTGGTGCTTTCTCTTCACACGGCCGGGGCGGCCACCACCGTAAGGAGAGGTGGCAGCGAAGTCAATGTGCTTCTGAGAGTCGAGGCGGACGGTGAAAGAAGGAACATTGACAATCTGCTTGCCGACGCGGATGTGTCTCTGTCTGATGAGAACACGGGCGTGGTGCACAGACTTGGCAAGGCCCAGCTTGAAAACCTGGGTCTGCAGGCGTCTCTCCAAAAAGTCCTCGACACGGAGGGCAAGAACGTAATCGAGCTTCATCTTGTCCTCAGACAGGACACCGATGCGGACAAGACGTCTGATCAGGGCGTTGCCCTCAAAGAGACGCTTGGGGTCCTTCTCGTCGCGGGTCAAGAGATCACGGGCAGCACGTCGGATCTTGGAGAGCTGGAGACCAATGCGGTAGATTTCTCTCTTGTTCTTGAGGCCGTACTCGCCGGCAAGCTTCAGCTCGGCATCGAGGCGAGACAGATCGTAGGCCCGGCGAGGGGTGGTGGAGGTCTTTGAGTATGTTCTAGGAGCGCCTGAAAAACAAGCATTGTTAGCCCTTGAACCTGCAGAACCCGCTCTACAAATCGGCGCACGTTGCAAATGTTCGTCGAACGGAAGGAACGGTTGTGTTGGGCTTGGTACTTACGAGGCATTTTGGGGTTGGCGGACCGGTGTTGTCGATGGTGATTCTCAAAGGTCTGACAGTGGTAGGAATTTTTTTATCAAACAGAAACAACCTGGGTTCCTCCCACCCCAGCAGGCCAGGCAGGACGCTGACGCGCAAAACACGCTGGGAACCACAGTACTTTTGAGACTGTACATTTCTTATTTGGGAAATGAAATATTTTGCTTTGCGCAAAAGCCCTAGCTAAAAACATTGCACGTAATAATTAGGTAATCTCGTGGATCCTGTGCCAAACATTTGAAGCTGTTGAAGATGCTCTCGTCGACACCATTTCAATGTCATTAGCTATAAACAAAATAAATAATACTACCAATCTACGTTTTCGACCAATTTCATATCATGTAAGGTCTCCTCGTAGAACACCGCCGCTCTTTTTCTGGAATAGTAAATCGGGCAATCCAGTGACACGCATTGCACCGGAGATGATGGCGAGATAGCTGCACAGTTTTGACAGATTTGATTCAACTCGATGAGCTTTTTTTCGCGTTTGCGCATACGCCGGGTTAGAGTGTAGCAGGCTTCGAATAAATGAGCACGGCAGTCAGTGCACATGCCGTCCGTAAGATTGCTATTCCCATCGTGAGTTGTGCTGCTAGTCAAACACACTCGGCAGTGAGAATCCTTGAGGTAATGCCGCAGGTTCATGTTGCGTTTGCGGGAAGTAGTGCTGCCGGCTCCTCCTACAGCCTTGTTTAAGGGCTGGTGGAACTTGTGCACTTTTGGCATCTCCTCGTACCAGAGCCGGACGTTAGCGCCGACGAGGTTGAAAATTCGTTCCAGTGGTGGGATTAGATTCTTGGTAATGTAGTACTCGCTGTCAAGGTGGATTGCACTATTGTTGACCAGCACTTCCGGAGCAACGCAGCGGTCGACTAAGCGCTCACCGGGAGCGCCTGCAATGACCACATAGGGCACACGTTCACGGTACTGTGGAGCCGCATTAGCGTCAATCTTGATCTTCTCGGATGCTATCATGGCACCTGGAGGAGCAAGTCCTCGGTAGGTGCCTATCTTGACTTCCTTTGCGAAACAGAAATCCTGGATTGATACATTGCCGCACATGATCTTGGTCCACTGCTCTTCAAAATATGACTTGACCTGCGAAAGATCCACGGTGCGGAAGAGAATCTCCAGTGCCTTTTCCTCCATCTTTTGCTGGGCCGGGGTACCATCTCTCCTCACTGTCTCCATTCCTTTGGCGTCAAATTTGGGCTCCTTCTGTGTTTTGTACTCGTAAGCATGCCCTACGTATCGTTTCTTGGTTTGCAAGATACAGGGCAGATAAACCTTTTCAAATTTCAGCCTGACAGGCTGCGGGTTCATATTTGTCACCGCTCTTGCTATCTCGTTCCCAAGATCAAATGCCTGGTCTTTTGTCTTTCCTGGAAAGTGTAAAAACAAGCTATCAGTGTCCCCGTAAACAATTTCAGCACCCCACTGAGGCGTAGACTTGATCGTGTCTATCGCCTTCTCGAGCGTCTCTCTCGCAGATTGCACAATTGAGTCGGCAATCTCTACACAAGGCATTCGGCCCGAGTACGACGCTGAAGTGTAGCCGTAGGTCACATTTGCAATGAGCTTTAATGCAAGCTGTCTGTTGTTCATGAGCCTTTGGAACGACGAGTTGTCTTTGTTGGATTTCATCCCGTCCTTGATCATCACTCGGGTATCAAGAATCTCAGTCAGCATTTTGGCAAGTAGCGACCGCCTCACATTCCGTTTAGCGTAAATGATACCATTTGGCGCAATGTTGATTTCATTTTCCAGCAGCTTCAATAAACCTGCCGGCATTTTGTAGTTCGTGAATCCAAGCTTATTCCTTCCGCGCCAGTTTTGAAGCCTACCCAAGCATGTCGAGTAGCAGTAATTGTATGCAATCATGATAGATGGGTATAGTGATTGAAAGTCAAGGACCACTACCGGTGACGTATACAGTTTGCTTTGAGGTTCCATAATCAGCGGTAAACACTCCAAGGCATTCTGCTCGCCCACTTGTTTTCGCGACGGCGATATTAGGACATAGTTTTCAGCTTTCGAAAGCCGAGTCATGATTGCTTCGATTTTGTACTGAGACCCTCGGTAAAAGACACTATAAAAGTCAATGCCCACGATTCGCGCCTGCTCGCTTGTTCGAGATATAAGCTCCTGGGTATTGATAATCTTGATTGCATATAAAACGCGGTCAAAATGATATCTGATGGATAACGCACAGTCTGTTGCTGATGGGCCTAAAAACCAGTCAGTGAGCGTCTTGTAAGAATAGAACGGGAGGCGGTGGTGGATCGTATGGTATACCACGTTTTCCAGCGAGTACTTGAGAAGGTTGACTTCGTTTCGCAGAATTCGCCACACGTTGAAAACATGCCGACCAGTGATATTGATTGCACTTGTATGTGTCGATCCCCATTTATCGCCGACATTGCCGTGCCCTAGATCCTTAACCCGTGAGAGCATGTTGCACATGTCAATGTCATACGCCTTCTTGCCTCGTCCAATAATGTAGCCCCAGGACGAGCTGTTGACTTCATAGCCTGCCAAAATATCCGGATCGTACCTTCTTACCACATCCACAAGCATGTTGAATACATCCAACTCACTAGACGCAGCTTCTATCTCAAACTTGCACGCCGACTGGTATCTCTTCTTTGCTTCTTCATCCGTACACACAAATATAGCACCGCATTCCTGTTCCTTGTCCCATTCATCACTGTCCGCGCTTTGGAATGCCCAGAACACTGCCACGATCTCGTCTTTCTCTGTATCCGGATGTAGCTCTCCGCGCGTATTCACGTGCACCTCTGCGACCATTACGCTTAAATATCGGGACCCCTCAGTCTTGCGCGAAGTCAGTTTTTTCTGCGTCGCATACTTGAAATCATACTCTGCCTTTTGGGTCGGTCCTCTGATTTGCGACGCTTGAACCGTATGTTTCGCCCGCTGCTGGGTTCGCTGGGTTTGGCACCATCGGCGTACGGCTTTGGCACTCGGTGGACGTTTTGCGTACATTAGTTGTCGGTTGTTAAAGTTCAACGGATGAAGTGACAACTTCTGAGTAACGGATGCAAATTTATTAGAGAATGAAAAAGTGGGGAGGTCGTCAACCTGGTTGCTCTTAAGCCGAAACTCGACTCCGGCAAAGACTGCTGGTTTTGCTGGCACGTCTTTGGGGTTGGAAAAGTAAGGCTGCTTGTAGATTTTGCCGGGAAGTCCTAAAGCTTCTAAGGAGTTCATAACTTCGGTCGAGGTAGGTGGGCGCGACTGAGCAACGTAGACCCGGCCCTTAGAGTTGAAGCTTTTAGCAATTTTATTGACAAAACGGCGCTGCATTATGTCGCCAGTGCCAAATCGACTACTGTGAATTAGCTGACTTGGCGAATTCGACATGAGTTCGGTTTCTAGCGAGTTGCCAAATTCTGGCACGCCCCTTCCCGGGAGTGAGAAACTGTGCTTCTTCGAAAGTGGCGAAGCCTGAGAGCCATGCGGTAGCTCTCTTTTAGGCGATTGTCCCTGTGATAATACCAAGCGCTCAGATACAGAGTTATTCGTGATCACTGCTCGCACATTATTTACACTTGTCTCGTTTAAAATCATGCTATCTGTGAGACTTCCAAACGGATCTTCCGAAGAGACTTCGGGAGATTCAACTTCGTTAAGCATTTGTGAAAGCGGATCAAGGCGGACGTCGACATCGTCTTCGGTCTTGGAAAATGTCGTGGACTCGGTATCACCGTCGGATATATCACTGAGAGGCGACAGCGGCTGGCCGTGCTCAGGTTCTTCTAAAATGCTTTTATGCTTCGCGGCGGGTGTGCGCTGAAAATGCCGGAACATGGTATCTACTGTCTCAAATGTTGTCGGTATGTTATCCTCAGGAAATTCCGTGGTCAGCTCGCTATCGTCATCCTTCAGTAACTTATCAAGTGCTTGCTTGAGCTCTTTCATTCTACGCCACGGAGGTTCGCCCACCTCGCGTTGCGTCAGCTCGACTGGCGGCTGAAAACTGGACATGCCCTCATCATGCCTGCGATTCGCCTCATCTGTCCAGATTCCCACTAGCGAGGGAATAAACAACGCGTCCTGCGGTTCGACGGCTTCCATCTCGCTAAAGTTATTATGTAGGTTCCGCTGCTTCAGGGAGTACCTATTTTGGATTGCAGAGGCGTCTATATCCATCTCAAGCTCGCAATGCGACATTCTCCTAAAACTGCTCGGGTCCAGAACTGAATCTGCACTTACACTTGCTTCACTGATCTCGTTTTCTAGTGGCAGAGGCGCGCGAAACCATCCCTGGTTTACAGACATGTTGCCACAGCCCGTCAGGTTGAAATCTGTAAAAAATTGCAGCAAGTATGGAATATGCGCTTCATACGGTTGTATAGCTCGGCCCATTACGCCACCATTGCGAAGAAGATCAGCGAGCTTGTTGAGGTAGTAAGGTGAAAGCAAGTAGATTTTGAGAAAGTAAGAGTAGCCAACGTGATAGCCATAAAAGGGGATCCCCTTGCAGAGTACGATATGAGCAACGAACTGAGAGCGCGGGCTACTAGGATCGCGTCGGTATGCTTTGCTCATGGCGGCGTTGATTCCTAGCGTGAGGGAATAGATATACTTGTGCACTGGAGATATTAACATAAACTCAGAAAACGAAGTAATGCTTACCATCAGACAATTCACCTTTAAAGGGAATGTACAAGTACGGGTAGACACCGTGGACGTGGACCATGACGTTTTGGCCACTAGAGGTTGATCCAAAAACGCGGATTATCGGGACATGGGCAAAGTGCTGACGCGTGGCAGGATTCAGCTGGCAATCAAACGTCGTTGGCTGCGCCTGGTACGAGTCGGCATTGTTGATCTGAATATCGATAGTGTCAGAAGGCGTGGACTTGTTTGAGAGGCGGTCCCATCTCATTATGTTGATCGCAAGTCAGAGAAGGTTTGAAATGAACTTCCCAAATCACTGCCTTTTCAATTACACAAGATGGACAGCCAGGGCCTGCATTCTGAGACAGACGAAGGAAGATTCATTGTCTACCTTCGATTTCCATTTCCTCGCAATGGCTTTCAAGATCCTGTGAGCTGCGAGTGGAGTGACGACAAAGAACAACAACTACGCGAGTACATTTCAAGCCGGACCATCCAGCGCGGCGACATTGACTGGGAAAAGCTCGCCTCGCGGTTCGACGTTAGCGTGCCGTTCATCCTACAACAGGCTATCTGGCTATATGAACGTGAGCTCGAGCATGTACGGGGACAGATGCTCAAGGTCAACAAGACAGTGTACACAAAGAGCAGTGGCGAGTCGCTTGTCAAGAACATAACGAGGAGGAGTGGCGAGAGCAGGGAACGAGCAAGCTCGTCTTTCTCACCACGGCGAAACAGAACAAAGGATGCTACGATAGTGCGGGAGACCAGTAGTAGGCTACGACACGACGTGCCAAGTCCGAGCCAGACTAGCAGCCCGAAGAGAGACTCGCTGCTGCTGAAGTCGGATGAGAGCAGTTCAAGTGGGGAGACGAGCCGGCGACTTCTGAGCATGTCGCGGACGTTTAAACCTGCGTCAAGGCTCCGCGAGGCCGATGTGAGAACTACTGAGACGAGTGGTCTTGAAGGCGAGCCAGATGAAGACGAGTTGGACGAGGATCTATACGATGCATTCCTACCACTGGATCTGAAGCCACCCGAGGAAGAGAGTGTGTCGTTTTCTGACCTGTCTGACACTTCAGTGAGCAAGTCTGCTCTAGAGGAGGCATTACTATCGGATTACCGCCACCGCGGCATGCATTAACTACTTTTATAAAATATATTGTCTACAACTCTTTCAACTGTCTATCGCACTTTGGACAGGCGCATTTGAAGTGCCACTGCTGGAGAAGTGTACTTTGTCTTTCTTGAACATCGCAGTCCTCAAACATGCCGTAACTGATGTACAACTCCTCGCCTTTTTGAATGTCTCTGGAGGTGACAAAGTTCATGGCGCGACCTGCACGCACTTTCTTGACATTGTGTTCACAGGCGTGATTGAAGTAGCTTGGGGCCGGGTAGATGCTGGAGCCGACACACTCGGACTCGAGAAACACAGGGTACTGCCATATTCCAAAGGCGTTGCCGGCTTCCTTGCCAAGCACACGGCGGAAGAGGTCGACGGAGAGGTGGCTGGCGAAGGGCGTTCGATTTAGGGCGGCAGTCAGGAAGCGGTAGACGTTGACGTGGGATGCGATGAGGTCCGGAAATGCTGAAATGAGCTGCAGTTCGTTCGACTGCAGGTCGTCAAAGGTTTTGAATTCGTCACTATAGTGTTGAACGTGATCTGGTATGCTAGCGATGAGGTATGATTTGACTACGACGGCGGCGACGATGCGAGCATTGTCGTGCTCGGCCGTGTCGATGCAAGGTATCGTCGGGTTCTTTTTCGTGGGTATCGGGGCTGCGTGTTCGGCCCAGTACTGGTCAATGTAAGCTTGGTTGATATCTACGTGACTCTTTGCGAGAGTCGTGGGCTCTTGCTGAGCCTTTGAGGAAGCTACAGCTTGGTCTATGAGGTTAAGAATGAGGCCCATGGCGCCGAAGGGATCTTCGAGGGTGACCCAGTTGTCTCGGCATTCGTCTGAGCAGAAAAACAGGCCGGCGAAGGCTTGTTTGCTAGAGCGAGCTTGCTTGAGTTTCTTGTTGGCGAGGAGGTCGGGAAGCAGTGGCGAGATGGTCGGAGCGTTGATCTTGACCTTGCAGGCGCGGTGGAAATCGGACTTGAAGCAGTAGGCGCAGGCATCCTTTTTGTACTGGCGAAAGATGGTCGAGGCGAAGGGCGACGGGGCGGAAAGGACGGAGGAGTCCTTGGGAATGTCTACGGACGCAAAGTATCCTCTACCACCATACCGAGTGGTTTCTACGTGAATGAGCTTGTCACTGGGGTGACTTTTTGGCAAGGGATCCGAGATGTCCAGGGCGATAAGGTCGAGGCTGAGGTCAAGGTTGCCCAGGTTGCCCAGCGTTGCCATGTTGGGTTTGGGCATGGGAGGGGAGAGGGGTGCCACGAGTGTGGAAACGGACATGGTGAGAGGCGAGGCGAAGGGATGAAGCGACGTAAGATGCGAGGAGGCAGAGAGGCAGAGAGGCAGGAGTGTCCTGGAGCTTACAGGAAGTGTCGAGGGCCTGAGGGAGAGGCCGTGAGCGGTTTAAATGCGATGGAGGACGACGCAAAATTTTCAGATTTCCACAACGGCGTGCGTAACTGTGAGACCGCGGCACACGGGGCCGAGCGAGAGGATGGGAGGCCCTAGAGGCCCTGGAGGCTTTAGGAAGGGCGAGACCGTCGATAGCGTTGGAGGCCATACGGGTCGCTAAGATCGTGAGTTTGCAGTGAGTTGCTGTGCAGTGAGTTCTGTAGACAAATATGAAATCTGCGGTGCGATGGGACCACCGGGGCCGCTGCCTGGCGGTCAAAGCTTGAATTCAGGACTCGCCGTGTCTCACTCTGATTTCCATGCAAAACGACGAAGCCGGTCTCTCTCTCCTTGTGTGTCCCCTACAGCTCACTCCTCTTCCGCATTCTCATCCGCTTCCTTGTCCTCATCCTCTTCGTGTTTTGGCGTCGTGGCTTTTTCTTCATTTTTTTACTTCCCAAAGCCTCGCCTTGTTCGGAAAACACATCGCTAAAAAAAATCTCAAATCGCAAGTTTCACACTTCTCTTCTTCTCTCCACCTCACCACCTTGCCCCTTTCTACCATGCGCTTCAGTCCGCTTGTTCTAGGAGTTGCCTCCGTGTCTCTGCTGGCCGCCAATGTCGCTGCCTCCGCGGCCGCGGCGCCAGGCTCGTCCGACCTCGATGTGTCCAAGGGCGCAGAGGTGATCCCGCCCGACTCCAAGGAAGCCGATGCGATTCGTGAGTCAGACAAAGCCCCCAAGTTCGCGCCATTCGACAAGTCGGACAAGTCGTCCACGTTTGAGAAATCAGAGCCAAAGCTCAGCGATCAGAAAATAGACATACCCGACTCTGAGCCGCTCGCAGCCAAGCCCAAAAAAGCCAAGCCGGTGGCCACAAAGGAAGACGCTCCTGTCGTTGTCAACGACTACGACCCAAATAACATGGGCGTGTCCTCCGAGGGCAAGACCCAGAAGTCGGAGCATCTCGAGAAGACTGACAAGACCGAAACCGCCATGGAGGGCGACGAGGACGAGAGCGCAGTGGCCAAAGAAAAAGGCACTGCAAAGGAGCTAGGCGAGGCTGCAGCCGGCAAGGTCGAAGTTTCGGCCAGCGGCAGCAGCAGCGACTCTGCCCTCCACGACACCCTGGCTGCCTCAGACTCCACTACCACCACTACCACCACCACCAACTCTAATACTGCGGGCCACTCGGCCATTGAGCCGCTGCGCCTGGCCACCGAGAAAGACACGTTACATGCGCTCGCGGTGTCCATCAGCATGACGGTCATGTCTGAAATCGGCGACAAGACGTTTCTCATTGCCGCCATCATGGCGATGCGCCACAACAGAATCACGGTGCTCACCGCCGCGTTTTCTGCGTTGGCGGTCATGACAGTTCTGTCTGGCGTCATTGGCCATGCGCTACCCACCCTTCTTTCCAAAAGGGTCTCGTCGTTCCTGGCAGGCGCCCTCTTTTTCGTATTTGGGTTCAACCTGCTGCGCGAGGGCATCCAGATGGACAAGGACCAGCACGTTGAGGAGGAGCTGGAAGAGGTCGAGGCGGAAATCAACGCCGCCGAGCTCAACTCGCAGAACGAGGACCTCGAAATGGGTCTGGGCGAAAAGGCAGGCATGAAGCGCACCGCGAGCAACCCGCGCATCTCGCAGGACGGTCTCGACAACGTGGCGGGCGACGCGTCGCTCTACCGGCCACGCCCGCGCCGTGCCAACGCGGGAGCCCTTGCAACGGTTCTCAACGTATGGACTGGCGTTGTTGACGGATTGGGCAACCTGGCTAGCCTTGTCCTTTCTCCTGTGTGGGTCCAGGTGTTTGCCATGACGTTCTTTGCAGAATGGGGCGATCGGTCGCAAATTGCAACCATTGCGATGGCGGCCGGCAGCGATTACTGGTTTGTGATTCTGGGCTCCATCTTTGGCCACCTTCTGTGCACGACGTCGGCCGTCATCGGCGGCAAGCTGCTTGCAACCAAAATCACGCTCAAAAACATTACACTCTGCGGTGCCTTCCTCTTCTTCTTCTTTGCGCTCATTTACTTTTACGAGTTCTTCCAGGGATAAAGGAGCACCACGCCGAACGTTCAGCCCTTTTAACTTTCATACACATAATTACTCATTGTAGTCGGGGCCCAGGCTTCCCTGCTGGACGGCAGTGGTTTATCATTTTGCTTTCAAATTTTTTTATTGTTTTTTCAGATAGCGGATAAATTATATCGGAAAAGATTAGGTTACTTGTCACCACACTTTTTTTTTTTTGTTGATTCCACTTGCACACCCTTTATAAACTGTTGAGAATCTCTCAATTCACTCGACTTTTACTAAAAAGTATACAATTCCTCAAGATGACCGTCGACAAGAAGCCCAAGATTCTACTGCTAGGCACCATCTATCACGCGCACGAGGCGTGGGAGGGCCTCAGTGACGTGGCCGAGCTCATGGAGCTGACGTCCAAGGACCGGGCCGAGTTCATCCAGGACCTGCACGGCAAGTACTCCGAGGTCGTTGCGGTGTACCGCACGTTTGTGAGCGCGTCCATCACGGGCCGGTTCGACGAAGAGCTGTCGGCGCACATGCCGGCGGGCCTCAAGTACATCTGCGGGCACGGCGCGGGCTACGACCAGATCGACGTGCCGTTCTACACGGCCAAGGGCATCCAGATCAGCAACACGCCCGGGGCCGTCGACGCGGCGACGGCCGACACGCACATGTTCCTGATCCTGGGCGCGCTGCGCAACTTCTCGTTCGGCGAGCGGCAGCTGCGGGCCGGGAAATGGCTCAACGACGTGGCGATCGCCAACGACCCGGAGGGCAAGGTGCTGGGGATCGTGGGGATGGGCGGCATCGGGCGGGCGCTGCGCGACCGGTGCGCGCCGTTCGGGTTCAGCAAGATCCTGTACTACAACCGGCGGCGGCTGGCGCCGGAGCTCGAGAAGGGCGCGGTGTACGTGCCGGTGCTGGCGGACCTGCTGCGCGAGGTGGACGTGCTGGCGCTCAACTGCCCGCTGACGGACGAGACGTACCACCTGATCAACGCGCAGACGCTTGCGCAGATGAAGCGCGGCGTGGTGATCACCAACACCGCGCGCGGCCGGGTCGTCGACGAGGCCGCGCTCGTCGCCGCGCTGGAGTCCGGCCAGGTGGGCTCCGTGGGGCTCGACGTGTTTGAGGACGAGCCCGCGGTGAGCGAGGGTCTGCTGAAGCACCCGCGCGCCATGCTGCTGCCGCACCTGGGCACGCATACCGTCGAGACACGGCACACCATGGAAACGCTTGTGTGCGACAACATCCGGGCCGGCCTTGCGACGGGCAAGGTGCTGACTCTGATTCCCGACCAGCGCCGCAGCGACTTTGAGGCCTAGGCCTGACAACCGTCAATTGCTGAACTTGTCCTTGTTGAACCTTGTATTTGCTTCATGACTATCAATAGATATAGATATAGATTTAAATATATAATTTCGAGATTGCAGAGTGTGTTCGGAGCATTTAAAAGCGGCGATTGTTAGCGTGTGCTTGACGATTGAAAAGGTTGTTTTAGAGTGAGTGAGAACCGAGGGACAGTTGGATGCGGCCTCTCATAATTCATTTCAAATGTTCTAAATTCAAATTTCAAAGTTCAAGGATACTAGTCAGCTGGGCTGTCAGATTGGGGCCAAGATTGTCGCAAATGTGTATCCACGCTGTGCACTTGTGCACGCATGCCTTGCCTTCCACGTGCGGTGCTCATTTAGCTACCGTAGTAGTCTAAACTTGAGTTTAGTATTCCAAGTCACAACCCAAGTCATACATCTCAAGTCATATCCCAAGTTCTATCCCAAACATGTCTCATGTCATATATCACGTGATTTATTATTCCATCTTTGGAAATAAGAAACAGCAACTAAGTAACACAAGTTGATCATTTCGAGCATTCAACTTAGAAATTCAAAAATGTTGATTTTGCACTCACTTTTTTCAAAAAAAAAAAAAAAAAAAATTTATTTTTTTATTTATATTTTTACATTTTTTTTTTGTATTTTTTAATTTTTTTTTCCAAATAAAATCGTCGCACTAAAAAAAAAAAAACCCTTGTAAAATACTAAATCAACTTCTTCTTTTTGGTTATAGTCCATCTGGTTAACTTGCCAACTGGCCATTCATGTCTTTTACTGCCTGCCCGAGGCACGTTCAGAAAGAAATGACCGTCTGCTCGACAACCTGCGTGGTGGTCTGCAGATAGCGCCGGCTGCGGCCAAGGTCCAGCCTGAGGGCCGAGACGCAGTGCTGCGCGTGGGTGCCTTGCAGGCGGCCATACGGGTCGAAGCCGCAGCAGCCGGAGGTGAAGGCCTCAATGACCTCGACGTCCGGGGCCACGGACTCGTCGTCGACAAGGGCCCAGCCGCTGACGTACAGCGCCAGGCGCAGGCCCTCGCGCTCGCCCACGTACCGGAAAAACTGGGACTGCAGCTCGTCGATGCGGCCGACCTTTGGGCGCACCTCGACGAGCTCCATGGTCTCGCGGGCGGCGCCCAGGCTCGACAGAAGAACAGACACGTAGAAGCTGAAGACGGGCACGTCCGGGAGGGTGAGGATGTTGGGGGGCCCGTAGACGTGGATGCGCTGGACGCCGCGGGGCAGGAAGGGCAGCGTGGCCTGCATGTCGGCCAGAGGGAGGGCGTCAAAGGCAACGGACTTGAGTCGCTGGTTGCAGGTGAAGAAGGATCTGACGGCCGGGGTCAGCGCGCTAATCTCCTGGGTGGCCTGCAGCGAGAAGACCTCGACGTTGACAAAGGGGAAAAACACCTGAAAGTCGATCTCGTCCTGCTCGACCATGAGGTGCAGCTCGCGGAGCGACTCGCTGGCGGCGCAGCGCAGCGGGTGCGGGTTGTTTTCGGAGATGGCAAAGACCTCGAAGGGGCACAGGAGGACCTGGACGGCGGGGAGCCAGCTCAGATCGAACATCTCGGGCACGTCGCCCGTGATCTGGAGCGTGTGCAGGGTACGGACGGTGCGCAGGGCCTCGAGGGCGTCGGTGGAAGGGGTGAAGAGTGCAATCTGTCCCACGGCGGTGCAGCGGGAGAAGCAATTGTAAAAGATGCCCTCAGGAGGGTCGTCGTAGGCGTAGTCAAAATAGAGGCTGTAGACGAGGTGCGCGAGCCCGTTGATATGCAGGAACTCAACGGTGTCCATAATGTACTCGCCCTCGAGAAAGAGCCGCACGTGGTTCTCGTACCTTCTGAGGGCGGGGATGAGGGAATTGAGG
>JAJMAG010000184.1:36380-48365 GCA_030564905.1 Geotrichum fermentans
GGGGGTACCAGTACTTGTTTAAGCTTAGGGCTTGTGCGGGGGGATCAGTTGTAATCAGGCAGTAGGCAGGGCTTTTTCAATTGATGTCAGAAGAGAGAATGTCGGCGACCTCGAAGAGGGTATTGCACAGGAGTTCAGTGATTGCGATTCAAAGAGCCGAAAGCTGTTTGAAGAGGAGAATCAGTGATGGAGAGGATGATGATTTGAAAAGAACGAGGGACTGACTGGGGTCTTATATACCCTCGGCGAGTACCCTTCATGAGAAGTTCTTGGAGGGGGCGGTGGCCCGGGGAGATGGTCTGGGAGGCTTGAGTCTCTCGTATCGACGATCAATGCTACATGATGTGTGCTGTTGGTAAGGGTATGTGATGTCGTGATGATAATAACAACTGATAATGATAATAATAATAATAATAATGTTCCATGTGTGCTGTGATGAAATAATTTCTGTATGTGCGATTTGGGGATTTTGATCTAGTTTTTCGGATGAGTTGCAAATTTAAGCTGCGTGTGTTGTTGGCGTCCGGTTGCAGAGAGAAAACGCGCGTGCGCACAATATCCACGCACACATTGATCCTGGTCGCCAAGTCCCAAATTTGGGAGTTTGGCGCTAGTCCCAATCGGACCCTTGGAGTTGCATGGCGGGCGCACGATGCGGGCAGGGATCTTGCGCCAGAACTGCAGCGCGCGAACATTTGGAGTCGCCTGGATTGGGCCTGGTGCACATTGTCCACTGCGATTGATGGATGCATTTATTATTTTCACCTTGACGCATCCCCAAGTCGTTGACGCTCAAACGCTCGCCAACGCATGGCATCGTCGTCGACTTGGATTGATTCAATTCAATGTTTGTCACCAGTTGATCCTGAGGCCAGTGGAGCAGCCACTTTGGGAAAGTCGAGTGAACAGGGATTCACTGGCCGTGCACTCTCTCGGACACCTACAGGACAGAATACGGGCGCGATCGCACAGCTGTACGCGTATGGTCACTCCCGAAGCAGCCACATAACGATCCCTGAGGGTCATTCCGAAGTGTGTTAGCTCCTCCACCCAACAACATTGAACACTCAAAGTATCAATTGATAACTACAAGAATAGAATCATTGATAATAATAAAACTATTGATAACGCACAATATTGCATGCCAAAATAATAAACTTGTGCAGTGCATAAATGTACCTCGGATATGTAAGAACAAGCAAAATACTTGCCTCTTAGGGCTTTCAAGCGCACATGTTTCACGAGCCGGCATGGAAGCAGTTGAGGCTCTGGAGTTCAAATGTTCGCTTCTGGCACAGAGCGCAGCGAATGCAGATCTTCATATGGCGAGACTCTAATTCTCGGGATCAATTGATACACTTGAATATAGAAAGTATCAATAGTTGGCATCAATTGATATCAATAACAAGAATTGATAGTAATAACACATGCCTTCGATCTTGCGGAGCATGTTTCTCCGTGCTTCTCAACTCTCACAATTACATGGCATTCACATACAATTCCAAATTACATGTAAATTAACTTATCTTTTCACTCCGACTCTTTTCACAGTACATTGATAGTACGCACCACAGACTTCCAATTCAGGACAGCTGGTCACGGACATGATTAATTGGAAAGATCTCGAGTATCATGTCTGTACATTAGTAACTTTGAATGTTTGAAATCTCACTATTAACCTCGCTAAGCTTACAAGACATGCACTTACTTCCATGAACATTTGAATGCAGGGTTCAAAACTGGTTGAATGTTACATGGTATGTATTGCAAAAGGCCCCCCGCATGTAGCACCTTATATTCGATTGATTTTTACCTATCGAGTGTTCTGCTTTTAACAATCGTCCGGGAGTGTATTGATGACTAGCGTCTTTCCGGACTTTGATCTTTCTCAACATTTTGAACATTTGAAGTTCAAAAATGTTTCTCAAAAACATTGAATTCATCCGACAACGTCTAAATGGTACATGGTACAACACTGTTCAACAAATCAAGAGCAGTTCAACTTGGAGATTTTCAATGTTTGCTTTATTATCATTATTATTACCACTTTTGTTATTTATCCACTAGTATGGTTTTTATATTTATTAGACGTTCGCCATTAACAGCCAGCTAAGATCTTCGGGAGACCGGGGTTCGTTAATTAATGGCACAGATAGTCTAAATGGTATAGAAGGCCTTTCCCCCCCCCCCCCGAATCTTTACAAGTTTTTTTTTTCAAAGGATCCCTCTGGAATTGGTGTTTCAAAGGTTCTTCAATGCTCTAATTCAATTACGAATTACGTGTGCCCGGGCTTCTTTCCTTGAGTTGATGAAAATGTTTTCTATTTCAAACACATACAACCTACTTAACTTGACAATGTCTTTTAAAGATAGATCATGTCTGCATCAAGACTAGTATCAATTGCGTGTCTAACTTTATGTTTACTATTGTACTAGTAACTAGTGCCATTTGATAGAAACAGGACAGTTAAGCAGATTTATCCTCATTCTAATCATTGCTTTCATGATGATCTTCAAATGTTGGTCAAAAAGTCTTTAATTTTTTTTTGGGTACAAGTTCAATCAAGTTAACTTTGAGTATGTGCACATGTGTACAGTACTACGTGTGTATAATAAACCCTCTGCAATACACAATGTGCATTGAAAGCTCCACAAACTCATATATTAATGACTTTTTTAAATCACAAAGTTGACCGTTTTTGTGGATTCCAATTATCTCCAGTGGAGCCATTGTCATTGATTGTTGTACTAAACTCTTTCCATGGCCGTAAGCTGCATAGCTTCTTGTCTTGCTGTGCCCCCCCCCACAGCCAGAATTCTTGCTACTGCTTACTTGCATCCTGCCGCCGCCCGTCGGGATGGAGTACTAGGCCTGCCCATTGCAACATTTGAACTTCAAACGTTGTCTCTGCACCGGCATCTCTAGCAATGAATTCATACGTGCAGCACTTGAGAATGACGAACTCAAGTCCACATTCCATGTCTCTGGTACAATACAGATATTGGTGTATCAAGCGTGCGTGCACTTGAGTGATGTGATGTATCGATAATCCCTGTCCAATGCACACGTTGTCCCAGTGCCGTTAGCGTGCTCTCTGATCCCTGTCTTTCAATTAATTTAAAGGGCCCGGGGAGGTAATGTCCTTGCTCCATTAGTGGTTATATGCGTTGTATACATGGTTGGTCTAATATGCAGGCATGTATTTCATCTATTGATATTTATATGTATTCTATTAATTAGCGGTCTGTTTAGTAACTGTGAACTTGCTGTTTTGGTAGAGGCCTCCATATCAGTACCGCACTAGTTATATGATCCATGCGTTTGAATGTTCAAATTGTTATATTGACTTGTACCATAATGCCAGGTAGTAGTATTGGTGTAGCCGACGTCTGTTTGGTTCTGTGGATTCTCGTAATATCAGTTCTTGGGTGAGCTCTAGTTCTGCTTACATGGTATTATGCCCACTAAATTTAGTTCCCATGCAAGATTTCCGCCTTACATGTTGTGCTGAGCCTAGTCCTCGAGCCCCATTTCACGTCAACCACTGTGTTCCTGCCCACATGTATTAAAACATCAATGATAACTAATACATGCATGCACTCTGTATAAACATTCTTTTTATTTTATTTTATTTTGGCGTGGACTGATCATTGGAATGAATGAATGAAATGAATTTAGTGTGAACAAAGAATGCTCAAGGCTGGACAGTTAATCAGCAGTTTTGGGCCAAAGACGCAACCACCACTGCAAGTAATCAATCAACGTTCAAAATGCTATCAGCACTTGAGACTGAATCCAATGTTGCAAGCGATTATTATTATTGACTAGCGCACGATGGAACGACCTCAACTCGAGATCTTGCCAGACGTGGAGAAGAGCAG
The DNA here is from genome assembly GCA_030564905.1 of Geotrichum fermentans. NCBI lineage: Eukaryota > Fungi > Ascomycota > Dipodascomycetes > Dipodascales > Dipodascaceae > Geotrichum > Geotrichum fermentans. The sequence goes on from JAJMAG010000184.1 coordinate 40,263, forward strand.
ATTTCACATGGAGATGCATGTCCTTCATAATCGATATTCATAAGACATGGATATGAGAGTGATATCAACACTAGAGAATACTTGGTAGATAAACAAGTATATCGTATTAATTATACATGTGCAGTTCTTAGCCCCGGACTATAGAAACCACGTGCTCCCGCCAGTGCTCCCGCCAGTGCTACGTCTCCTCTCCAGGCCCCTGGCCATAATACTCGCCCTTCTTGCTCTAGTCCTGTAAGTGTTTAATCCCTGTCTAAATACTACATTCAACTGTTGTCTCTAGTTATCCTTCTCCTCACCATCGTACGTCCAGTTCCCGCTCTCGCTCTCGTACGACGCATAGCACCGGAACTCGTTCGACAGCCCATTGCCGTGCTCTGGCCGGAACGTCGTCACTCGCGTGTCAGGGTACACCTTCGCAATCAGCCCCCGCATCCGCTCGCCTGTACACACGAGCGTGCGCGTGGCGGCCGGCTTGGGCTTGAGCAGATATCGCGCTGTAATGGCGGCTGTTTTGTAGTTTGTAAAAAAAAAAACAATGTGGTCAGTAGAAGGCACGACGAGGATCATGTTGCGATGCAAGTTACAATACACATACCTTTGGACTGGCACTCGTTGGAGAGAAACGGCGGGTCGACGAGGACGCGGTCAAAGCTGCCCTTGAGCTCGCGCGGCACCTCCAGCGGCCGGTTGAAGTCGTACTTGACAAACCGGCCTGGCTTGGCCAGCAGCTCGAACCGGTCGTCGAACTCCATGAGCCACACGTTCTGCAGCAGCTCGTCCTTGTCCTTGCACTCCCTCAGCAGCGCCGCGTACACGCTGGGCGCCGAGATGATGATGGTCCTGGTGCCGCTTGTCGCCCCGTCCAGCAGCTCGCGCGCAAGCAGCGTCTGCGTCGCCTCGCTGTACCAGAACTGGCTGAGGTTCCAGTCCTCCTGGAACTCGTCGATGGATTTGGCCCGGAAGGCCGTGTCCGCCTGCGACGCGAGCTGGGCAAAGTGCGACGTGCGGGCGTCTTGCTCGGACTGGAACTCGCGCAGGGCCGCCAGCGTGGACGCCGAGAGGCTGTGATAACAAGTCAGCACATGTGTGCGTGCTTAGGGGTTGCTACATACGAAATGTCGTCGTCGGAGTCTGCCATGGTGATGTCGTGCAGAGATCAAGTGTAGTGGGCGGGTTTGTGAGGAGACTGAAAATTTTCGAGGTACTACTACTGCTCCTAGTGCGGCTGCAGCGGCATGAAAAGGGACTAGCGTGGGCCCGATAGAGGAAGGCTATTGATACCATGAGGGACATGAATGGATATAATATTTTTTTTTTTAATTTTGCGACTTCATTCAGGTGCCTGTTTTGGGACGGGGGATACGGTTACCTGCGACGTCCAGAGGATCCTGGTGCTCAGCTCGTACTGGTGCTGTTATCGCCAGATGTGCGTGGCCGAGTCGAGATGATTATCCCTGCTCCGCTGGCGCTTGGCGGCGTTGGCGGCGTATACCTGGCGATGAATTTGGCAACACCACCGAGCGTGATCAATTGAGGGACGTCTGAGAGCACTGGACTTAAGGGGCTTATATTGGTGCTTCAAGATCCCTGTCCGAATTCCAATCCCTTGCGATCCTTTGGGACTAGCGCCGGTGGAGCTGCCGACCAGGGTGTGTGCGTTTCACTGCAAGCAGACGCCAACGACACACGCTATACGGCCACGCGGTGGGACTCGCCCACGTCCAAATCGAAGAACAAGCCCAGATAATATTATTTGCACCTCGTCCCCAATTCATCTTCACGACAGCAGCCTGCGCGAACGCGAGTTGGGGCTCGCTCGTGCTTCACGTCACACCCCAGGACACATCCAGCCATCGCACTCGCCTATATAAGACCCCACGATTCCCTCCTTCTTTCAATCATCATCCCAATCACAATCTCAATCTCAAGTACAATCTTCAGTTACAATCCCAATCTCAATCACTACTTACAATGGCTTTCACTAACCTCCCTGCCCACCTCATCCTCAAAATCCTCGAGATTCTCTCCTTCGACGAGGTCATGACTCTCCGTCCTGACCACCCCGACAACTTCGACGACGGCTCCTCGGACGTTCTGCGTCTCACAGAGGCCATCCCCGCCGTTAGAGACGCCCTGGAACCCGTGCTCTACCGCACCGTCTCCCTCACTGAAGAGGCCTTTGTTCTCTGTGGACACGAGTCCGGCCAGCCCTACATCGTCCCCAAGCCCGTCTACTCCTACACCTTCCCCCTCAAGATGCTCAGAAACACGCGCTTTTTGGAGATCGAGCCCTGCGGGGTGAACCGCTCAGGCCGCATGGCGATGCACAGCTACGACCTCGTCACCCCCGGCATCATGCCCCGGCTCCGCGACCTTATCATTGTTTGCAATGGCACCACCCGCGCGCTCAGGCACCTCGTGCTGGGCCTCCGAAGGTTCAAGAACCGCGTGCGCCTCTTCCTCGAGGGCCAGTTCATCTTTGAAGTCGTCCAGTTCCTGCACGCCAACAAGCTCGCGCACCTCGTTTACAGCCTCAAGTTTGACTACTCGTACGACGACGTGACGCCCGGCTCCTTTGACAGCTGCTACTCGTGCTGCACCACCGTGGGCCAGATCGCGCTGTGCGCACCCCCCAACCATGCCCTCGAGCCCCTGCGCACCGTCCTCTCGCTCCACACCCTGCAGATCACCGGCGACGTGCCCGAGATGCCCAGCCTCAGCTGGCTCCCAGCCCTGCAGAACCTGTTCTGCCCCGTCGAGCTGTTCGCCACCAGCGAGACCAACCCGGCCCCGCAGCGCTGCGCGGCCACGTTCTCGCTGCGCGAGCTGCACCTCATGGCCGAGCAGGACAAGCCCGACTTTGAAACCTTCCTGCCGTTCCGCAACGTCGAGGTCTTTTCGCTGCAGGCCATTGACGAGCTCGGCACCCTCACGCGCACCCTGCAGCACTTCTTCACCAACAACAGGAAGCTCAAGTCGCTTGCCTTTGACTCGTTCCCCGTCCCCGACATGCAGGCCACGCTGCCGTACCTGCCGCGCGGCGTCGAGCGCATCCACGTCTACGGGCCGCCCGACATCCTCGGCATCCAGGACGTGCCCGAGTTCAGCCAGTGGGTCGCCGTGCTGCTGTCGAACCTGGGCGCCGCCAAGGAAACCGTGCGCGTGGTCGAGGCGCGCCCCGAGGTGGGCCGGCTCGACGCGCTGCAGGCCCAGTTCTTCCGCCACGTCGCCGCGTGCGAGCGCCTGGACCTGGACCTGTACGTGAGCGGCGACAGCTTTGTGGACGAGGACTCGGCCGCGCCCGGGGTCGACGTCGTCGGCACCTCCACCTACGAGGGAGTCATGTACTATCCGTTCGGCCAGCTGCACTCGGCCGTCAAGACGCAGCAGCACGTGCCTGCTCTCAAGCTGGACCTGCACCGCAGCACCGCCGCCGCCGCACAGGCAGAGGTTCAGCATCCTCAGGCTGTCTAACCACCGCGGGCGGTGGCACTCAGACGACAAGGTATACGGCCAGTTGGGCCGCTTGGACAGTGCAATTTGTGGTATACCAAAAAAAAGGGCTCATCAGGACGAGATTAGTTGTTTAGGTTGCTGAAAAAGGTTGTTGAAAATGTAAAAAAAAGATGTATAAGTCAATAAAAACACAAAAAAAAAAAAAACGAAAATTCTTAGAAATAAACTAGTCAAAACTAATAGAAATATGAATATCAATCTTATTTAAGACTAAACAGCCTATGTGTACAGGTACATTTCCACCGGTCCCTTCAAATGTACACGTTCTCGGCTTGTTTTTTTTCCTCTCCACTCGCACTCCCTCCATGTTTTTCCATAGTTACATGTACAGTACATGTACAGTATATACACTGCAAACCATTTTCAACGTCTAAACCCCGTTTTTCTTTGTCTTCAACTGGCCAGACAACATTTACATTGAACAACACTACACATGAATCTCTTTAGAATATCGCCGTTCAAGCACACGCGTTACAGACTTTGTCCCCTCTGTACCAAAGCTCTATCTAGATCTGAATATATATATATATATATATATACTGCACTTACACGTACGTCAATGGCTACTAAGTGGTTTCTTTGTTTTAATTGACTTGAATAAGATATCTGCCTTTTTCACTTTTTGGCACTTGTCTTAATTTTTGCTTACTTTCAAAGTTTTGCCTGACTTCTTGGGCATACTAGACATACTAGACATACTAGCAGCTATGTAGCTGAGATAGTTGGCTCCTTTGCTTGCCTGTATGCCATAACACGAACATTCCAAAAAAAAAAAAAAAAAAAAAATAATATTTTGTATCAGTTTTAGTACTTTGGAATTGTATAATACTTGTTCTTGAACCCGGCCGGGCCTTGGATTTGCAAGTATTCTTGTCACTGGGTAGTATTTAAGCCGTGTACTTAAAATGGCAGACTTGTGTTTTTTTTTTTTTTAGGCTGGTTTGGGTTCAATATGCTCAAAAACAACCATCACGTGATCTAACATTTAAAATGGGATGTAAGACTTGAGATTTAGGATATATAACCTGGGATATGGTCTTGCCCAAGTCCTGGTATTCCGTGTTAACGATAAATCCGGGTCAGCATGAATTCCTGAGTCAACCATTTTTTCTCTGGTAGCTACTACTACTAGCGCGCAAACAAGAAATAAGATTTTCCAAAATGCGTGTCGACCTGATTACCGAGATTGTAGTTGGAGATCCACTACATGTCAATTTACTCAAAGCTTGGGGCCTAGGACTCAGCTAGCTCGGTTATAAACGGCTGTACATAGCACGTAGCACGCTCACATACATTGCTGATTAAGTTTTTTTTTTTAAAATTATGTGTATTCTCCATTCTGTGGGTTTGATTGGCTAGATAAGAAAACAAGCATAAAAAAATGACATGATGGCGTCATGCTCATTGATGCGCCAATGTGGTTCAAACGCCGACGCTTGTACACGACACGAGCACCTAAAAGTTGACTACTATGTGGGCTTATTAGTAACGGCGGGGGTGGGTGACGGACATGTGGCGGCCTGATTCGTAAGAATATTAGGTAATCCAATATAATGACTCAGCAGTACGTGAAACACTGCGTGCGCACCCAGACAACACAGCTGTTGTACACGTTAATTACTATGGATCGATTCCAACTATGGCAGCTTGAACTAGTTTGCCGCCGCGGGGCAAAACCCAAAAACAAAAAAAATTCTAAAAAAATTATAATCAGTTGAGAAAAATTTGGAAAGCGGAGAGTTCGATATATCCATGCTATGTACTAGTACATAGTAGGCGGCTTCTATACTATAGTGGCCGTATTAAGCACACAGCGGGGGGAGCCCAGCACTACCACTGATCAGGGAATGCGGAAGGAAAAAGAGAGCGGAGGCAACATTTGAACATCGGAGACGGAGAATCGACGGAGAACTTGACAAAAAGATGCGTGAATTCAGCTCTTGCCAAATATTATAAGCTAATACTAGCTCATGATGTGAAGAAAAGGAGCAGGAGTCAGATAGCTAGGGTCCGTTATTCTATCATCAACGCCAATTGATTCCAACGCTTGATGGTAATGAGAGATCAGCAATATTAGGCCTTTCATATCCTCAGTATGTGTAGAATATGTCCATTGCTCCATAGTGGTCACGTGCACAACACCAGCTGCATAATGACAACGCTAAAAAAAAAAAAAAAAAAAAAAAATTTACATCCTAGTAGTACTACTAGCGCTATTCTTTCCCTCCCCAATCGAGATAGTAAACTATCCTTCAAACTTTCTCCCAATGATGCCGCCAGTGCTGTCAATTCCGTCAGTTTTTTTTTTTTTTCCACATGGTAATCCAACATCAACTTGAATTCTCATGAATTATAAAAACCTGCCCTTCCTCCGTATCCTTTCCCTTTTTTTTTTTTCTCTCTCTTTTTTTCGATATCATTATTTATTCACAAAAATCATCAGCATCCTTTCCACTAGTACTTCAAACACAAACCTCATCCAATACGCATCATTGATCTTAAAACCTTAAACCAACTTTTTTTTCAATCCAATTCTCCATAATGCTTCGCAACACTACACACACTCTCCGCGCTCTCCGCCAGCTCTCGACCTCCACGTCGGCCGCCACAGTCGCACCCACCGCCACAGCCAAGGCTACGGCCGCCGCTACCGCCGAGACTAAGCCATACATCACGTTTGCGCAGTACCGGGTGCTGGCTGCTAAGAGCGGGCCCCTGGCTGCTGTCCGACAGGCATACCCCCGCAGCTTGAACACTGAGAACGAGCTCAAGCGGGCAGCCGAGCGTGCTCAGAACAAGGCTTAAAAAAAAAAGAAGTTAACCAACCAAAAAGATTTTTTTAAAAAAAAAAAATTGAAGAAAAAATGGGTTTTGTAGCCCAGATGTTTGAACGACTTTGTTTTTTTTTGCAGTTGATTTTTGATTTATTAGTATTTTTTGTCGTCTTTTTTTTGTTGTTGTTGAAATGTTATAGAGCTTGCAATGGGTTTGCCATGAATTTGAAAATTATTATTATTAGCATGATTTTGATACATTTTGCTAGCTACCTGTGCGTGCTAGCCATGATCTTGGAGTTGCGCCATTGTTCACCTGGGTAGAAGTCCTCTTGTCCGGGCTCTACTCAACCATCGGAAGGCGCAGACATAAAACGCCGAGCCATCTAGTAACGCATCTTGACTCGACGCGCGCGCGACTTGGACAATTTTTTTTTGCACATGCCAGACTTTTTTGATATGTAATAACGAGAATTCCCCAAAGGTTTTCTAGTTATCGGCATCCGTACGTCCTTACGTCCTTAACACTTGAGATCGACAAGACGAGAGAAAAAATGATAAAAACTGGGGATTCTTGAATTGATGGCACCATTATTTTAACACATGAATTGGGGACAGTGTACATGTATGTATAATGAAGTGTTGAATACACATACTGTGTTGCTGTTAGTCAACACACGTTGGAAAATGCTGTGATTTTGAGCAATTGATTGAGCCAGTGGGCCATTGGGTCAGGCTGCAAGCAAACTGACTGGAAGACGTGATCTGTCTGCTCAGACAATTAAGCCAATAGAGAACACCATGTACTCCCAGAAAGAGGAACTTGAAGAGACCAGTCGATTGATTTTGATTACATGCTGTACGTGCATTTAAAAGCTTTTTTCTGACCCTTATCTTTTTTTTTTTTTCTGTAAATCAAAAACCCGTTTCCAATCTCAAATTGAAGCACCATCTTGTTAAACCCACTCTCGAGATTGCATCCCATCCCACCAAAGAACTAACCAAAAAAGTAAGACTGGACGACGCCGGAATTGAACCGGAGACCTCTCACATGCTAAGCGAGTGTGATAACCAACTACACCAGACGCCCAATTTCATAAGTGTTGTAAAATACGGTTTATCATCAAGCAATGTCATATTCGTTTTGTTATTTTGCATTTTATTTGGAATTAACTGCATTTTGGTAATAACTAGGATGTAAATTCAAGTCCAGATAACAAAAATTAATTTGTCCTGAAAATGCTAAGTTTGGGGTCTTCTATTTCTTTTTTTTTTTCTTTGTTATTATTCTTCTGATTGTGAATTTCAGACCCTCAGGGAATAAACCAACACCATGTTTATATAGTTATCGCATCTCTTGGTAGTAGTATCACTGAAACGGGACCATACCAAAATTTGACATCATCAGCAACAAAGGCACTCGGCACTAATGCCGTTGCTTTAGTGCCGTTTGCTCTGTTTTGAGCATATTCATGAAGAATGTGAGAGAAACTACATTATAGATAATATACTGTAGACTGTAGTTAGAATTTCCTTATTCATGGTATTGAGACCAAAAAAAAAAAAGTTTCGGATGCATGTAATGTAGCTATCAGCACTGGCCGTTGTTGGTTATTATTATTTGTTATATGTCAACTGCGGTTTACGTACTCTATAGACGTTAGCAGCCAGCCAGGATACCCGGGGGACCCGAGTCCATTAGCGGTGGTGCTGATTGTCTAAATGGCCTAGACTGTCTAGACGACATTTCCCCTCGAACCGGTTCATCAAAGGATCGCTCTGGGATCGGTGGGCGTTTGGTCACGTAGTG
>JAJMAG010000185.1:0-47513 GCA_030564905.1 Geotrichum fermentans
GCACGGCGACGCAGGCGGTGGACCCGCCGGCCTCGATGGCGCCCTGGGCCAGGATGTCGCGGTAGGACTGGTCGAGCAGCGCGCGCGGCGACGGCAGCGAGTCCGGGTGCGCGGCGACGTGCGCGGTGAACAGGGCCTGCATGCCGTCACACAGGGCCTGCGAGAACGCGCTGGGGTCGACGCCTATTTCGGCCCAGCCGCCGACGCCGTCTGCGACCGCGAGCGCCACGCCGCGCGGGTGGCCGTCCGTCGCGGTGTAGAAGTACGAGTCCTCGCCGGACTGCGGGCGCGTGAGCGAGCGGGCGCTGTGCGGCGTGGCCGGTTTGGCGGCGCCCTTGGGCTGCCGTCGTTTTTTGGCGCGGTAGGCCTCAGCGATGGTGTAGGAGAAGCGCAGCTTGGGCGGCATCGACGTGAACAGGCGGCGTGCGGGGGCGACGAGGACTGGACGCGGAGGACGTGCGAGCCGGGCTACGCAGAGCATTGTGTGGTGGTGGTGAAGGTGGGGGTGAAAGTCTGCTTGGGAAGCGTTGGGAAGATCTCGGGCATTGTGATGCTGGGCGGTGGAAGATTTTTTGGGTTGCGCGATGAGATGTAAACAGCAGAGATGACGGGCTGCTAGTAACTGACAGCAGAGGTGTTTGAGTGGACCAGCTACATAGTAAGAGCCTTTGTGCCCACGGACGCGAAGTATTGGCGCTGTTTCTCCCGTGCATACCTGTGCTATTGTCCTGTGCGCTTGTGGCAAGCATTCGAAGGTACCGTCGACGACGCTCACCTAGATCTGGATCAACATATGCGCCTGTGTAGGTCTATTTCCGCTTCGACCCAGTTCCGGGTTCGCCAGCATACACAGTATGTACTTTCAAGAGATGACTCTTGGATGGCAGCCGCCATGGCCTGATGCGGAACGCGGGCCCGAGGGAGTGGGCGACAAGCAAGCAACGAACGTCAAGCGACATTTGTAGAGTCGAACGGCTCACGTAGTTGGATCACAGGGGTCTGACTGCGTGGCAATCGTTGATGTCTTCGCTAGAGCTCAGCAGATATGTTTGCCAGCATCCCAAAGACATTCACCGCGATCTAACTGCACATGTGCGCTGTGAATAGGGATTCTCAGGTTCCTGTTCCTAGCGAGCCAAACAAACGAAATAGGGTCCAAGGTACTATATATCGATAGACCCAGGCTGAAGTCGGACCGGGTGTCGCCGGACAAGGTCTTTGCCCAAACGGTCCTGGAACGTGTACGCTTATGCTAAACTCAGGTCAAAGACCCGCTCGCCTCCTTTGCAAGGCAGCGCGCGCTGAGCACATCAGGATACTGGGCAGACGGATACGGACGGTTGAGTTTGCAAGCCATGATTGGAACCCAAGGGCGCGCGACGTCGACGTCCAGATCCAGCAGCATCGCGACGTCCCGGGCCAAGCGCCAGGAAAAGTTTGAAACTCAGTGCGCGCTGGGCATGAACATTGCAGGTGCTCGTGTGCGCCACGATATCTGAGAAAAACGGTTGACGACTTGTTGCCAAAAGGAGTAAACGGTTTTAATAAAGTACGTAGCGGGTATTACTATAATAGGCAACACGGAAAAAAAATAAAATTAAGTAAAATGTCGAATTTCGGCCAATCACTGGCGCGTGAAATACCGTCAATCTTTTTCCGACTGCAAAACGGCTGAAGAAACGCATTTGAAACCGGCGCTATTTACCAGCCACTAGTACGTACGATCAGCCCTGAGTGGCAGTTAAGGGCGCCGCCGGAATAACAGGTACCGCTTTGGGACGCGTCACAAGTATCGATTACCAATGCAAAAGATTTTGACTCAAATGAAGAAAAATACGAAAACACAAGAGGCTGAGAGATGTAAGCTGGGATCCTCTATACTATGGCTAACTCACGTGCACTAGAGCTATAGCTCCGCTAAGCACAGTTCTCTGCCCAGCGCTTGAACAGGAGCGAGGCGTTCGTGCCGCCAAACCCAAAGCTGTTGGTCAGCGCGTACTCCAGCGGCTCGGCCGGCGTCTGGGCGACGCGCGGCACGTAGTTACAGAGCAGGCCCTCTTCCGGCGACTCGAGGTTGCAGGTCGGCGGGAGCACGTTGTCGTGCAGGGCCTTGACGGTGAAGAGGGCCTCGACGGAGCCGGCGGCGCCGAGCAGGTGGCCGATGGAGCCCTTGGTCGAGGACACGTTGATTTCGGCGGGGCTGGCCTTGTAGGTGCCGGGCGGCGCGGCGGCGGTGCCGGGGTGGTCGGCGGGGCCGCAGAGCAGACGCACAATGGCGGCGTTCTCAGCGACGTCGCCGAGCCTTGTGGACGTAGCGTGGGCGTTGACGTAGCCGACGTGGGCGGGCTGGACGTTGCCGGCACGCAGCGCCATGGCCATGGACCGGTACGCGCCGTCGCCGTTTTCGGGCGGCGCCGTGATGTGGACGGCGTCGCCGGACATGCCGTAGCCCACGAGCTCGGCGTAGATGGGGGCGCCGCGGGCCTGGGCGTGGTGCAGCTCCTCGAGGACGAGGCAGCCGGCGCCCTCGCCCATGACGAAGCCGGCGCGGGCGCGGTCAAAGGGCCGGGACGCGAGGGCCGGGTCGGGGACGGTGCACAGGGACTTTGCGCGCGAGAAGCCGGCAATGGCGAGCGGGTGCATGGTGGCCTCTGCGGAGCCGGCGAGCATGACGTCGGCCATGCCGGCCCTGATGTACATGGCTGCGTCTCCGATGGCGTGGGCGCCCGTTGTGCAGGCCGTGGAGGGCGAGTGGTTGGGGCCTTTGAGTCCGTGGACGATGGAGATGTGGCCTGCGGCCATGTTGTTGAGCAGCCTTGGGATGAAGAGCGGCGAGACCTTCCTGTAGCCGCTGGCGTTGAACGCCGTGACGTTGTCGACGATATCGTCAAACCCGCCAATGCCCGATCCGACACACACGCCGGTTGCGATCTGGTCGGCCTCGTTTGCGGGGCTCCAGTTGGCGTCCTGGAGGGCCTGCTTAGCGGCGGCGAGCGCGTACTGCGCAAAGAGGGGCACACGCCTTGCGACGGACTTGTCGACCCACTCCGTTGCGTCCCATTTGCCCTGTGCCTGGGGGCCCTTGGGGACGACGCCGCCGACGGAGCAGGGGATTTGCGGGTGGTCCTTGAGGAGGGTGTCCCTGAGGGAGACGATGCCGGAGTTGCCTGCGAGGAGGGACTTCCATACGTGGGCGACGCCGACGCCAAGGGGCGAGACGATGCCGAGGCCAGTGACGACCACTCTTTTCATGATGACGATGGCGATGTGGAGTGGAGTGGCTGGTGAGCTAGTAGTGAGCTAGTAGTGACCGGGACTGACATGTACGCGGACCGTAATGTTCACATGTCGACGATAAAAGACGAGCGGTGAGCTGGGTGTGGAGATGTGGAGCGTGAAGGGTTGCGCGTGAAGCGTTGCGCGTGAAGCCAGTTGGTGAGTTGGCCGAGAGTAAAGTCTGACCACTGCGCTTGAGAGTTCTGCCGCTGGCGTTGCACTGCGAGTGACGAGGTGGAGTGGGTGCATGTGGAGTGACTTGGAGTGACTTGGAGTGACTTGGATGGACTTGACTGACTTGACTGACTTGGACTGCACTTGGACTGAGCTTGGACTGAACTGAACTGGACTGAACTTAAGTTTGTACTTGGGCTTGACTGGACTGGCCTGGTCTTTTCGAAGTTCGTGCGACGTCTTGCCATTGGCGCTGATTGACGCTGACTGGCGGACGCAATTAGGACATAGCCGCTTGAGCTCAAGTGCTAAGCCTTTGAGCTTCTTTTCAGCTTCTTTTCAGTCTCTTGAGCTTCTCTTGAGCTTCTTTTGAGTCTCTTGAGTCTCTTTTGAGTCTCTTTTCAGTCTGTTGGCAGTAATTTGTCAACGTTTTTACTCCGCTGATAAGGCAGAGTCCCGGGATTGCCGCGGTCTGGCCGCCCTGTCGTTTCTTTTTGCGCCCAGCCGTTAGCGTGCGCGCATGCTGCTCCGTGCTGATGCATTGGCCAATCACACGCAGTAGATAGCGTCGCCCGCGTATTGTTCCGTGGAAAACCGTGGGGAAGTCCGCGGCACGAGCGCAGCAGCCGTCGGATCAGCAGGGGCGCCACAGGAGAAGAGTTTGTTATCGCCGCCAGAGAGTCAGAGAATCAGAGGAATCATGGAGGAATCATGGAGGAATCAAGCAGAAATCAAGCAGAAATCAAGCAGAAATCAAGCAGAAATCAAGCAGAAATCAAGCAGAACCACAGGGACTTAAGGGACTTAAGGGACGCAGAGGAAGCGTAAAGATGGGCAGCTGCGACGTGCTTCCTTTGATTGGAAATTTACACGATGCGATACGGCCAATGGAAGTGAAATTTGTTCTTTTTTTTATTTTTCATGGCGACAGAAAACCAATGAATGTGGAGTAATAGAAGTAGTACAGGATTCACAAGTTAAGATGGTGATGACAGCTATGATGAAGGCACTTAAGCAGCGTTTAAAGGAATCGAATACAGAAACAAAGAAGGAGCAAGACACGCAGTCCCAGCGCTTGGCTTTTCCTGGGCACTCGGAGCAGATGGAAGCTTAGGAAAAGCCAAGTGAAGACGGACTGACTGGCACTCTTCATCTCTTGAGTTCTTCTTCTCTTGAGTTCTTCATCTCTTCTCTCTTCTCTCTCTCTTCACTCCTCTCCTCTGATCGCTTGTGTCGCGTGGGTCGTCGGCGTTCTGCGCTTTCCTTTCTTCTTCTCCTTCCCATTTGCCGTTTCTTATCTCCAGCGGCCACAGCGCCAGTGGCTTCCCTTCGCACAGTGAACTCCAACTCGTCCTTTCGCCGTATCAGTGAACTTTTCACTTTAAATTTCTTCGTAAATTTTTTTTTTTCACTTTTTGGCTCTGCAGCCGCTGCGTTTTTTCTTTTTCCTCTTTTTCCTTTCTTTGCTTTTTCCGCTTCCTTCCTGCCTGCACGGCACCGGCTATAAAACTCCAACGGCCTGGACTCAAATGAAAAACTTTTTTTTTCTCTAGATCATCTTCTCTCTAAGCTTCATCTCCTCCATATTCCAACCCTTCCTCCAGCACCGTCTTTCAACATGGACACCAAGAACATCGATCCTGAAAAACAAGTCCATGTGTCGGGCGGCGAGGACTACTCCTCCGTCTCCTCGGACACTGAGAACGCCGCCATCGACTATGGAACTGGCTTTGCCGGCATGATCAACAAGTTCTCGGCAGGCCTGAACGCAGAGACCCGTGGCATCGAGCGCATCCCCGAGGACGAGCGCGCAGACGAGTCCCTGTGGAACGCAGCCAGTATGTGGTTCGGATCAAACATGGTCATTGCAACCTATGCTCTCGGCGTGCTGGGCGTCACCCTCTTTGGCCTCGACTTCTGGTCCGCCTTCTTGGTCATCATCTTCTTCAACCTGCTGGGCTCGCTCGCGCCCGCCTTCTTTTCCACCTTTGGCCCCCACCTGGGTCTCAGACAGATGATCCTCTCCAGATACTGGTTTGGCTACTTTGGAGTCCGCGTCTGTGCCTTCTTCAACATCCTCGCTTGTATCGGCTGGACAGCCGTCAATACCATTGTCTCGGCGCAAATGCTGCACACCGTCAACAATGGTAAGCTGCCTCCCTGGGCCGGCGTGCTCATCATCACCCTCCTCACCATAGTCGTCACCTTCTTTGGTTACAGGGTCGTCCACACCTTTGAAAAGTACATTTGGATCCCCAATATCATTGTCTTTCTCATTATTGCCATCCAAATGGGCCGCTCGCACACCTTCACCTACGGCTCAATGGGCTCTGGCGCCACAGAAGCCGGCAACGTCCTGTCCTTTGGCGCCACTGTCTATGGCTTTGCCACCGGCTGGACCTCCTACGCCGCAGACTACACCGTCTACATGCGACCCAACAAGTCGCGCCCCCAGATCTTCTTCTCCGTGCTCGCAGGTCTCAACACGCCGCTCAACATCTGCATGATCCTCGGCGCCGCCTGCGCCATGGGTACCACCACGCGCGCCGACTGGCTCACCAAGTACAACGACGACGGCATTGGCGGTCTTCTCTACGCCATCCTCGTTACCGACTCCCTGCACGGATTTGGCCAGTTCTGCATGGTCATTGTCGGCCTGTCCACCATCTCCAACAACATCCCCAACCTGTACTCGCTGGGTCTGTCTGCCCAGGCCCTGTGGTCCGTTTTCCAAAAGGTGCCGCGCGTCGCCTGGACCGTCATTGGCGGCCTCGTCTCGCTCGCCATCGCCATCCCCGCCTACATGTACTTTGAGCAGGTCATGGACAACTTCATGAACCTCATTGGCTACTGGCTGGCCATCTACTCCGCCATCGCGCTGTCTGAGCACTTCATCTACATTGGCGGCCTCAGCAAGTACGACGTGTCGATCTACGACCAACCGCGCAAGCTGCCCATGGGCCTCTCGGCGCTCTTCGCCTTCGCCTGCGGAATCGCCGGCGCCGTCATCGGCATGAGCCAGGCCTGGTGGGTCGGCCCCGTTGCCAAGAAGATTGGCGAGTACTACGGCGACGTGGGCTTCGAGCTGTCGTTTTCCTTTGCCTTTGTCACGTTCAACGTGTGCAGGCCCTTTGAGCGCAAGTACTTTGGCCGTTAGTGCTTGACCCGTTATCAAAATCAGATTTGTTTCACTTGTTTTTTTATCATCATTATTTTTTATTATACTATATAGCCTTTTAACTTTACTTTGAACCTTGAATATGAGAAATGAGTTGCCTAATCCGGATACCAAAATTTACAAATTTACATCCAGCATCGTGAGCACTGGCAGCCATATCAACGCTCAAGGAGACATGAGGGGGGACGGCCGCACTCGGGCACCTGCAGCTTAGCGTTTGGAGCCAAGTTTGCGGTCCAGCTGAACATCCTTGGCGCTTAGCACACGCTCACTCGGCACTGATCCCCATTGTGCGCACAGAAAGAGAAAGTGCTGCCATATGGCCGTCCACTTTATCGCGCGCTCTGGACAAGTCGCCCGTTTGAATGGCTATCGCTGGGCAGCAAGGCTTATCGCAAGCGCGCCCGCGCACTTTGCCCACGCCTGTAACACTGTACAGTGAGCACACCTGGACCCCATGGACCCTATATGCCCAAACCCCTCCACTACCAGCTTCAAGGTGTGCCCATCCTAGCAGCTGACAAACGGTGCTTCGTTATAACTACATACTTGATCTTCCCTATGCTACCTACCTAACTACACGGCCGCTTCGCGGGCCAGCGAGGACAGCTCCAGCGCCCGCGCAAGCTCGGTGCGGCCGTGCCGCAGCAGCTCGAACCTAGCCTCCTCGTACGTGGCCCACCTGCGCTCGCGCTTGCCCATCTCCGGCCACTCGTCCTCCAGCGAGCCGACCTCCATCTCATAGAAATGGCACTCCACCAACCCCTTCTTCTTCTTCTTCTTGCTGCCCTGCACGGCGTCCTCCTGGGCCACGCCGCCCCAGAGCTCGGGCGCACACGCGTAGCTGACGGTGGGCGCGGGCGGGACGCCGAGGTACCGCCGGACGGTGCCGACGACGCCGGCCTCCTCCCACGTCTCGCGCACGGCGGCCTTTTCAAAGTCGGCGGTCTCGTCGAGCTCCACGCCGCCCTTGGGGATGATCCAGCGGTCGCGCCGCGCGCACGACGAGATCAGGAGCACCCGCGTGTGCGCGCTGTTGAGCACCACGGTGCCGGCCACCACGCGCGCGCCGGTCGTCGCGCTGTACACTGCAACACAGTCGGGCCGGTTAGCTTCATCTTCCCAAAAAAAAGAGCACTGAACAATGGGCAATGAGAAATGAGAAAAAAAAGGTATGGAAAAGAGAAGGAAAGAAGAAAGTAGGCTGGCTCACGTACGTTGCTGGTCACGGCCTTCACGGGCAACCATGATGCGCTCGGCGTCGGCGCGCGGGGGCTGTGTCGGAATGGCGGTCTCTGCCATGCTGTATTTACAAAAAACGAACGAAAACGAACACAAAGCTTTTGTTTTAGGATTGAACAGGCTGTGATATGGTGGTGATGGTGGGTGGGTGAGTGGGGTGAAATACAAATGGCAGCCGCGATGGGGCGGGGATGTCAAAACGTCTCGCTAGTCACGTCCAAGCGGATGCGTGGTTGACTAAGGGCGTGGCGGCGGAATTAGGTAAACGGACGCCGAGGAGCTCAGAGAGGAAAGTTGCAACTTAGTTGTGCCAAAGTGCCCGTTTTGGGTAATTGGTAAAGAACATTGTAAAATGAACAAATAATTTTTTACAGAACGCAAATGATTGGTATTTGGACTGGCTCTGTGATCTGATAACACGGCGTAGATTCTAAGAAATTTCATTTCTGCGGTTCTGAAATGCCATAATATATCTGTAAACGTCAGTGACAAGCCACCTTCGGGCAGTTCATTCACGTTCTGCCTTCAATTAAATTACGTGACTGGGGTTCTTGTGGCCCTGCCCAGGGACGATTTATTCCTGTTCAAACAGTGAGTGGGGGGAAACTAGACGCAAAAATTTTACACGAGAGATATGACCATGGTCGAAATGCAGGTACAACTATGTAGAAAGCCCAGAATACAATACTGCTTCACGTTTTTTTTGGGACAGAAAACAAATTTGCGGAAAGTGGACTATAGCAAGCTCGACTTTGAAGAGCGCCGTTAAAATACTATTGTTTTGTCTTTTCAATTTTGTGCCCTTCTCTCCAAAAGGATTCATATTCCAGCCTAGTGATATGCAAATTCTATGAAAGATGTTCCTTGATGAAAACTATCAGTTTGTTACTATTAACTCGCTCAAAGAGGACTTGATTTGGTAACGCCGATTCCACAAGGCAAACCTACACTTCAGTTAATTTGCACCTTCACAGAAACCCGCCAAAAAAGGCCGGTTCTAAAGTTAACAGTATAGTAAAACAAAATAACAATCATTTAGACATATTTTGTGCTCCTTCTTGTTATAAAAGTTGAGAAACGACAACTCCAAAGAACAAATCGGGATTGGAAGCAACTACTGGATAAACTTCATTTCTTGGATATAAAAGATGAGCTCTTTTCCTTGAAATAACCGAGATCCTCACCCACCCCAATTCTATTGATTATAGTATTGTTATATTTTTTACGCATATTCAAAAATGAGCCAGTTTTCATTAGACGACGCACGCGTCCAAGAGATGGACATGGCATGCCAACAGCACCTGAGAACCCTGAGACTTGGTCTTAACGGGCTCATCTGTTATTGGGATCCGCCCGGTCGGGGTTGGACTGAAAATGCTGGTGACGATATTACGGTCGTCGACCCTTATGAGTATGAAGATGACGAAGATGGCGAAGATGGCGAGGATGGCGAGGACGAAGAATATGTCGAATATGAAGTATTGGACTTGGAATCGGAGTGCTCGGACGATACGATATATGAGGATCCGGAACGAGTAGAGCCACCCAGTAGGGAAACCATGGTCCACCGCGCAGAGATACAAGAGGCCTGGAATGCTCTTTTGTTTCAGTTGCTTGAGGCTTGGAAAATAAAGCGCAGACGCTTGGCTATGCTAAAAAATTATGTCCCTGCTCAAGAAAGAGGGCCAGGCAGCAGCGACGGATCGCAGGATTCAGCGCAATCCGACACAGATACAGAAGATGGCAGCTCTGAGAGCGAATATGAAGATGCCGATCGCCGTGGACTGACCTTGAATCAATTAAACGACGCCTTGCGCCAAGTAGAGCGAGATCTTGAGATAGCTAAAGGCGAGTTCTGCAAGGAACTTGGGCTAGCCGATGACTGGGCCTATAGTTTGCAATTTGAGACAGAAGGAGATAGAGACGTATTTCTCTCTCGCTCTTTCCGAGCAGCATTCAAGGCCAGGTATCCTCCACCTGAGAAAAACAACGCGCCTAGAGAGCGCACGGCGGATCAGCGCAATGTCCCTTCAGATTGTAGTTCGCAACCATCTGAAAACGAACCAGTGCGCCAGATCGTCCCTAGAGAGTGGGACCACGATGCTTCTGAACTGGACGACGAATATGAAGCCGACATTGACGAGGACTTTGAATACGTTCAGAGGAACTGGAACAGGAACAGAGCTCGGCGAGCACGCGCCAACTCCAGAAATACAAACGCGACCATGCGATCTCCTCCACGCACTCCTACTGTCACTGATTTCATTCATAGCCTCTTTTATAACCAGCAGCTTTACACCGAGCGCTACACTCCACCTCCCCAGAGCGCCTATTACAGCAGTTCCTGTCCGATGCAGATCTGGGTCGAGCAATTGAGGCTGTACGCGGTTCATAGAATGCGTGTTGAGCAAACCGCCTTGTTCGCCCTGTATCGGTCCGACTGGGTGTACACCAACAATGCTCAAGGACCCGAGTTCGCTGCGTTTATCCGCGCAATGGAAAACAGAGACAACGCTATTAACGAATATCACCGTGCCAGGGGCCGCGCTGTCCACGCGCCAGCTCGCATCACAGCCATGAATGAGGAGGCGTGGTATGGAGAACTAAACTACCTGTGCTACTTGTGCGGCGTCCTGGCCCGCGAGATACGCCAAATGCCGAGTCTGCCTGAAATGGCCCCTATTGACCAAATCCATCCCAGCTGGGAGGGCCCTGTGGACCCGGTAGACCCGGTTGAACTGCCGCCTAATATTCGGTCTCCCGGATTAGCGCAGGAACAGGAGCTAGAACCTCAGCACGAACAAAACCTACTTTGGGGCCCGTCTGACCCTGCGTATTTCCCGCCAGCGGCTGATTTAAGCAGTGTATTGAGTCAGGTACCATCTCCGCAACAACTTTCTAGTGAGGACTCCGAAGAAGAGCTTGATTTTTCGAGGAGGTCGGCTTCACCGGTTCCAGAGAGCATTCCTGCTGACGATACACTTAACGCTGCAGAGCCAGCCTTGCCACCTCACAGCCTGGTGGAAGATCCGCAAGGTGAATCTTCCAATTACAACTGGGACCCATATGGCCAAGATGGCTACAGCGACGATGATAACACCAGTACAGCTAATTTTCAACTTGAGCCCGAAGACCTCGTTCCTCGTCCCAATTCTGTAACCGTCATGTTGGAGACTGGCCGAGGTACGCCAACATTTGAATCCGACCTGCCTTTTCAAGCCCAGAGACGCTCCAGGCACTCCAGAAATAACTTCTCCATCAGGGGCAATTTCGGCGCAGGGCATGATGCAGAAGATGTAGTTGCGGCCCTGCGACGCAGCTGGTTTTCTGACCACGAACGCGAGGCTTCCCAAGACTACTCCCCTTCCAACGCGCCTGAAGACGAAGGCGACTCGGATGTTGGCCTGCAACGCTGGCTCGCTGAGCACAGACGCCTATTTCCCCAAGGATCCGACTCTGGTCCTTCCAGGGGGCCGCAGCGCGACCTGACTGAGCCTGATCTTGGGCAGAGCCTCGCAGCATCCGCGGTTACCGACGCTGACGACTCAGATGAACACGAGTTTTTCACAGGGTCTGACACGGAGTATGAGTACGAGACGGACGATGACTTTGATGACTTCTTTGGTGAGGCTTTGGGGCTGGTCTCCGCTGACGACTACGACTCGGAGGAAGAGGTTATGATGGGGCTTGCCGGTGACGATGACTGGAGCGACTAGGACATTTTACTATAATGTGAATATAATTAATAATATCTCATTCTTCTTCCTCTTACTTGACATTGAACTCAATTCATGGCTTAGGCTCCATCGTCATGGCCTTCAGCATGAATCCACCGCGCGGTGGCCATTAATAGACTTTCATGTTCCACAGGCGCATTTAACCTTTTTTTAGCCTCGCTCCAGCGAATCGCCCCTTTGGGAATCCGTTTACGTAATAACACAGCTCCTTGCGTGGTTGGAAAATCTCAGCGTCTCGGTGCCCACAAATCCACACACATGTGCCGCCCCCCGGCGCCCGCAATAACGGAGGACACCACTCGGAGTACCCGGTGCAAGGCCGGGTGGGACCGAGAGGGTAGGCAGCGCGTAGTCCCGTAGAAGCGGATTGCCCCCTTCCTGCGCACACGCGTGGCCAGAAAAAGGGTGTAGGATACTATACTACGTACTGCTTTCGTCAGCAGAAACCACTGAACTTTGGCTGGAATACGGTACCAGAGTAACTTCAAAGGAGACTCACCGCAGCACGTAGACGTCGCTCTGATGCCCGTCGCTGAAGGCTCTGCCTCGCTTCCTGGACGCGGCGGAGTCGGCTAGCTCGTGCGGCTATCCACCAGTTCTGAGGGACGCGTGCGCAACCTTCAGATGGCCAGCTCTCACTTCTTTTCTCCCTCCGACCACTCACTTTTCTCTTGCATTTTGACCTCTTCGTTTCATTCTTTTGATTCTTTCGTTTCATTTTTTGTTCGCTTCTTGATAGCCTTTGCGGGGCTTTCCTTTTCTTGCTCTCTGAGAAGACTTAATTTGCATCTAACCATGGATTACGTTCACCGAGCTGGCAAGCGACTGCAGAATCGATGGAAACCGTGTCTGGCCGGTTCTCTGCTGATCCTGTTGGGGTTCTATGCCGTGCCTAGGATCGAGTTCGATTCCAGCCGGTTCAGCACGACCGAGTATGGCACGTATGACAGCACGCTGACTCCCGAAAACTCTGGTGAATCCCAGGAAGCCATCATCTTCTCGCTGGTCCGCGAGGAAGAAGTCGATGGCATGATTCAGAGCATTACCGACCTCCAGAACCGATTCAATAACAAATTCCATTACGACTGGCTGTTCGCGAGCGAGACAAATTTCACGACCGAGTTCAGGAAAAAAATACAGGACGCATTCACAAGCGGGACGGCCATGTTTGAGCAAATACCCAAGCAGTTCTGGCAGTATCCAGACTTTATCGATCTCGAAGAAGCTGCAAAAAACCGTAAAAGCATGGCTGACGCTGGCGTCAATTACGGAGACAGCGAAAGCTATCGACACATGTGCAGATTCAACTCTGGCTTCTTCTACCACTTGGACGCGCTTGCAGATTACAGATACTACTGGCGGGTGGAGCCAGATGTCAGGTTCAAGTGCGACATTCCAGAGGATCCGTTCCAGGTTATGCGCGACGGCGAGTACGTGTACGGCTGGACCATGACAATGCCCGAAGACAGCAAGACGGTGGAGACACTCTGGGCCACGGTCAAGAAATTCATCCACGAAACAAAACCATCCATGCCGCTTGACAACATGCTAGACTTTGTCACCGACGACAATTCACGCACCTACAACATGTGCCACTACTGGTCCAACTTTGAGATTGGTGATCTCAACTTTTTCCGCAGCGATCAGTACCAGGCCTATTTCGAATACCTGGACCGAACCGGCGGATTCTTTTACGAGCGCTGGGGAGACGCGCCAGTGCACAGCATCGCAGTGTCACTCTTCCTACCGAGCAGCAAGATCAAGCATTTCCCACACACTGGATACTACCACAATCCTAATCAGGGGTGCCCGCTCAAGAAGGAAGTCAGAGAAGAGCTAAATTGCGATTGTTCTTGGCAGGAAGACTGGACGTTCCATCATTACAGCTGCACTGAGAAGTACTACAAGGTCTCCAACGCCCCACACCCTTAAAGTCTCCCCAGACTCAAGTACACGTACACATACATGTCAATATTAATAGCACATAGACACAATGAACATGCAACTCAAGGAGAGTTTCTAAACAGTAAGTTAGACTAAACCCGTTTTCATGCGAAACATTGAATGCACGGTTGCTCATTTGCATCGCTCACGCAATAAGAAATGACTGGAAACGCAACTGGAGGAGCGCACCAGATACGTTATTTCTGCGCCATCTCGCGAGACGACGCCCTTGCAGCCTCGTCCTGGAGCCGGCGTTGCGCTAGTTGACCCTCGTCGTGGCTGTCGGGGTCCAGTTACCCTGCATCGATACGAGTTCCCAAAAAAAAAAACACCAACCCGAGAGGGACAAACTCCTATTATACTTTTCTCCACAGAGCGAAATTGTGACATCTTCAGCCCTCCCTCAGCACAAACAACCACCTCGTCCCACACACACACACACAACACACACACAAATGGTGTACCCAGCAATCCGCATCCCCGCCAAGGACACACACACGGCGTCGTTCATTTTCCTACACGGTCTCGGCGACAATGGCCGTGGCTGGACGTTTCTCGCCGAAGAAGCCCAGCGTCAAAACAGGCTCGCACACATCAAGTTCATCTTCCCAGACGCCCCGCAACAGCCCGTCTCGCTCAACTACGGAATGACGATGCCAGCGTGGTACGACATCAAATCGCTGTCCAACGTGTGGGCCCAGCAGGACGAAGACGGCGTGGCCGCCAGTATAGACCGGCTGAAGCAGATCATAGCGGAGGAAGTCGAGGCCGGGATCCCCACAGACCGTATCGTGCTCGGCGGCTTTTCACAGGGCTCGGCCATCTCACTGTCGACGACGGTGCTATCTGACGACAAGTTTGCCGGTGTCGTGGGACTCTCGGGGTACCTGCCGGTCAAGGAACTGCTGTTGGAGCGGCAGACGGAAACTAATAGATCAACGCCCTTATTTATGGGGCATGGCACAGCAGACAATGTGATCAAGTTCTCGACGG
Source organism: Geotrichum fermentans (assembly GCA_030564905.1). Lineage (NCBI taxonomy): Eukaryota > Fungi > Ascomycota > Dipodascomycetes > Dipodascales > Dipodascaceae > Geotrichum > Geotrichum fermentans. The sequence continues at coordinate 14,545 of JAJMAG010000185.1, forward strand.
CCCAGCTATCGCGTGACTACCTACGAAACGAGCTGGGCAGGAACGTACTGTGGCATGAGTATCAGGACATGGTACATACTGCGAGCCCGGAGGAGGTCAAGGATATCCTGGCGTTCCTCGAGGAAGTTCTACCTGAGAAGTAGTACGATGGACCTTGTTATATAAACGAGGGGGGGAAAAAGGCGCAGAGGCTTGATTGGTTTGTTTGAAGAGATAGAGGGATTGTACGCTAGACTGAACGTGTGCCTTTCATGGGCTTCATTATCACAACTCTCTTTTTTTCATTTGTTTACATGTGTGTACGTTCGATTTATTTGTAGTTGAAAAATATAATTATACTGGCATTGACCTGAATCCCCTTGTGCTTGTGGGCGTGTGTGTACGAAGAGCAAATGTTGCTAAACTTATTTCGTTATGCTTTACCATCAAGCCACGATCACGCAAAAAACAGTGTTCTCAAAGACGCGTTCAATTTGGGAGGTTTTTGACGTGTTTGAGACGCCAAAGCTAGGTCAATTGTGAGCGCAATCGAACAACTTCACTTTTTCTGGGGAACCTCGTTTGGCTGCTAAATCACCTCGTGGAACAGAACAACAATCAGCGCCAGTGACTGGAAACCTGACGTGCTCTACATGTGCCAGGCTGAAGGATGTCGGCACCGCAAAACGATATAAGAGAGGTAACGGTTTGTCAATTCACCTCAGCATCACCCACAAGAGCAAGGACAAATAGCCCATTGCCAGCGAGGGCCCGGGCGATACCATCCCAGCCGTTGCCAGCTTTTTGGTTGTGTCCTGTTTACTATGCAAATATTCATATACTCATTACACACTAGCTTATAAAGGATCTCTAGCTCTTCAACGCGCTCCAATGGTATTTCTGTTTCACACCATCTTTCAACAAACAAATCCGGCAATTCCAAAACAACATATTTCCAATGAAGGGCTGAAAGGAGTGCAATTACAGGCGCCCTTCAGCAGCTCGCACTACTGGTTCCAACATAGAATGCGATCAAACCTTCGTGCGCAAGCGCGAAAGAGACTTCTTCAGATACGCAGCTGCTTTGCGAAGCAATTCCCCAATTTTTTGTTGCTCACTTGTCGAATCTTCTGGAAGTGAATTAAATGAGACAGGCCGACATCTCTCAAAAATTCCATTCGGACCCGTGTTTCGCTATACACAGAACCCATTAGGGCGCTTATCCGCTTGAATCGCCCATGAGAGCAATCTTGCTGAGTTTTGACTTTTTCTAGTTCATTTAGCGAAGTATTGTTACAGACGAAGTCTTTGCACGTATCTCTGTTCGATAAATGTATGTCTTTTAACAAGCGCCCGAACTATTTCAGGTAGCGAGAGGTTCGTGTCTTCGTAGAGCTGGACCAGTATTTCGCCATTTCTTTCAGTCCAATTGGATTCAAGTAAAGTTGTTGTGGTCCTTGTTATGGTCCTGCGCTTAGCTGTCTTTGCAGCCGGAGCAGAAAACTTGTTTTCAGCGGATTCAAGAACGGAGCGTTGCCTTTCTTTCTCTCCATCAATGACATTGCCAGCATTCTTAGATAGGATAGAAGTCACACTGGCTGTAGTATATTGAATGATTTTGGTCAATTGAAACAGGTCAATTATGGGAGTAAATCAGGTCTTTTAAGTAATTGCCTCTTCGAGTGTCAATATCATAAATGTTCGAGTTCTTCGTGGCATGATGAGCTGTATAAGCAAAAACCCATGTGGCAAGAGGATGCAAGAGAAGGCCTAGGAGAAGAGGAAGGTAATGAAGAAGTAACAGCTACTTTCTGTTACAGAAAATTCGAATGTTGGAAAACTAGAAGGATACCGATCTTAGTTGGCTATTGAAATGTCTAGTTCATTATAGATCTTAATGGAATATCAAAATATATTGCCACGTTCTAGAGATTACTTACTCGAGATCTGAGATACAGAGGTACCAAAATGGCATGTATGCAGAACATGTGTATCGCAAATATACAGTACACATTACATACGGTATACTGCGGTGCAACTTTTGGACTACATATTCTTTCAATTGAGCATACAACACTTTTTTATTTTTTTTATTGAACTGAGTTTTATCTTACGCCAATATAATAGAATTTTAGCTTTCATTTCGCATTTCAAGAACCCTTATTCATTAATGAAAATTTAGCTGGTTCATTAAAGAACCGTCAGTTCATAGCTACAGTATATTTTACATGGAAAACCATATTAGCCAGACGTTATAACGGTTCATTATTTTTTCTCATCTTAAGTGTAATAACTAAAATCAACAGGATTCAGAAGGAGCTCAATCAGCCAAGTTTTGGGGCCCAATTTAACATCCTGTACAACCTCATTTCTAATCAATCAGTATATTTTGCCCGGTCAATCGGCTATAACGCTAAAGAAGAAACCATATCAAATTTTTACAATTATAAAAGAAATATATAAAAAATTAAATACAGCGACTTCAAGACAGTGTTTATTAGTACCATTTAGCTAGGGTTTTCGGCTAGAAAAATAGAAAATAAATGTATGCTGTATGTTATGACTAAGACTCTTTGTAAAAATTTAAGTTCAGAAAATCGATGCAGTGGCTCAATGGTAGAGCATTGGATTCCAAATCCAAAGGCTGCAGGTTCGATTCCTGTCTGTGTCAGTTGATTTTTTGCTCTATATCTAAAACCAAACTTTTTATGAAAAACTTCTATTATTACAATTTCATTACGATTTTTGGCGTTTACTATCAGGTTCTTCACTAGGGTCTTCCTGCCGTGTATGTTTAAACATGGGATCTGTCTTCGCACGCTCCGCATACTTCAGCAGTGCCTCTCTGGGGTCCTCAGAAACCAAATGGCTCAGAGGAACGTTATTCTTGATATGCTCCTGATCTGGCGTGCCCCATAGTCTGGATCCAGCAGAAGGATCGGAAACAGCTCCCAAAGCACCTTCTTGCAAACGGTGCTTTTGACCGGGTCGCTTGTGAGCCTGCTCTTTCGCTTCGAACCTGCTGATGCCTTCTTCAAGACCAACGGCAGATATACTGGTCGTTGCAGCCGTGTTGTCGTCAATATACCGCTTCTTGGGCGCTTTTTCAATGATGAGCTTTGCGCCCTTGGTAGAGAGCTCAGGTGAAAATAAGGCAACAACGGTACCATTGGACAGGCCTGTGAATACTTGGTTGAGCCGAGCATGCCAGGTCACAGCAGTAACGGAGGTGGTCGGAGGGCCTACATGCAGTACTTGCAATGATGTAAGGTCCGACTTGTCAAGGATGTGTAGTTCGCCGTGCGTGGAGCCAGCCAGTAAATACTGTCCACTTGGATCAAAGCACAGGCTGCTGGTGTCTAACCCACTGCCTAATAGGCCTGACCTTGCCATGACCGGCGTTTTGAATAAACGTGTGTCCCATAGCTTGACTGTACCGTTAGAACCCCGCGAGGCAAACGTGTGTTCGCCGGAAGACTCCAGTGACACTACTGACTCGCCAGGCTCGTGCGCATGCTCCAAGAATTGACTCGGTCTTATAAACGGGCCGCCTGCATTCCACAAAGCTATGCTGCCTTCAGTTGTGCCTGCACACACACTTGCACCAGAGGCAGAGAACCCGAGTGTCGACACTCGTATCTTGTTGCCGCGTCCACCTTTGGAGCGGAGAACAATTACGCTTTTTTGTGTACGCGTGGAGTTCACGTCCCAGATCCTCACAGTCGAGTCCAGTGCACTTGTTGCAAACGTGGCGCGATCGGCTGGCGACCAGCAACCATGGGTCATTTCGGCCGTGTGGCCCTTGGTGTTGTTCATGTCGACAAGGTACATGTCGCCCGAGGCGAACTCGGCTACTTCCTCGCCCTCGCGGTTGTAAATCTTGGGCTTGGAGAATCGGGGAATGGTAAGTATGGCATTGTCGTTTAGTGGCGAGAAGGACGCTGTTAGTAGCTGGTGAGTTTCGAGGGGCTCGACGGTGCGAAATGGCGCCTTTAGCACTGGATCCATACCGTGGAAATCCCAATAATTGAGATAAGTATCGTATGAAGCGGTGACGGCCCGTGCGCCTGTTGTGTCAAGTGAAATTGCAGACACCGCTTTGGTATGTGCCTTGAGTACAAGTTCGTGCGAGACAGGAAACTCATCATCTTCATCGTCGCTGTCGCTGTCGCTATCGCTGCCATTGCTAGGCTGAGCTTGCTTGTTTTTATGTTCCTCGCGCATTGCAAGCGCATACCGCTTGCCTAACGCGACCTCAGGGTCTTCTTCGACCTTCCCAAAGGACGTGGGCAGCTGCTGCCTGAGTTTCTCGTCGTCGCTCATTTTTATTTCTGGATTGGATCGAAAAATTTAGATCTGGTGGGGAAATAAAAAGGGCTGAATGGTCCCAAGATATTATTTTACTTGAATATACTGGAAAATTTCAACAAATTTCACTTTCAACAATACACAATCACACACAATGAGCAATATGGATGTCGTAAAGCAACTCTTAAGGAGTGTGCTTCGTGGGTTCTATGATAAGCGATGCGTGCTTATCGTGGACGCCCTGCTTATCCACTCAGTGTAAGCAGACAAAAAGCATGAGAAACAATGGACGCTAATTCATTAGACTGACAGACGATGAGATGGCTCAAATGCTGGAGATCCAGAAGAAAGAACTTCGTGGTCTTTGCGCTAAGCTGAAGATCGATCATCTTGTTACCGAGTAAGTTCTAGTGACTTGATCGCTACCCAGCGCTAACATTTCGTAGTCATGTCCAGCGGGAAGATGCAATACGCCAAAAGACCTTTTACTACATTCACTACACAGAGGCCATCGATGCCATCAAATGGAAAATGCACGGAACGGTGCAGAAGATCAAAGACGATATGGGTGCCGATGCCCATCCACAAGGCTACGCCTGCCCCATGTGTGGGCGAAGGTACACACCTCTAGAGGCCATCTCCAGCCAGAGCCCCGATGGCATGAACTTCATCTGCGACGACTGCGGCAACAACCTGATCGAAGACGACACGTCCGAAGAGTCCAAGGCCAACCAAGAACGGCAGCGACGGCTGATGGACCAGCTCAACCCAATCATCAGCTCGCTTATGAAGATCGACGAGATGGTAATCCCCGAGAACACGTTCGAAGGCTCACTTGCAATCGCACTGCCGCCGGCCTCGGGGAAGAACTCCACCGCAAAGATCGATTCGGCGCTTCCCACCGCGCGCGCCGATGGTGGCCGACAACTGGGTGCGGTGTCGCTACAAGTCAACATCACGTCAAGCGCCGAGACCGCCAAACTGGAGCGCAAGCAAGAAGAAGACAAGGCACGGCTTGCCGAAGAAAACGCGTTGCCTACGTGGCATAGCCAGAGCACTGTCGGGAAGAGCATGTACAGCGGAGACGGCGACATTAAGCCAAGTACGGGTAATACGCCATCTGTGGCATCCGCTTCTATGACAATGAATGATGTTAAGCCAGTTGTGGTGAATGAAGAAGACGAAGCTCCTACCAACGGAACTGCAGATGCGACCGAGGCCTCTGTGGACGCTTTCTTTGCACAGCTCAACTCAAAACGCGAAGAAGAGGACGAAGACGATGATGACGAGGAAGACGACGACGATGAGGACGATGATGACGAGTTTGAGGATGTGGTGACTGCTGCACCAGTGGCTACAGCACAAGAAGACTTAAACGATGAAAGCGACTCAGATTAGAATGGTTACAATATTACAGTATATAGAATTTGCATGTTAGTACACATAAGTACAATAAAGGACATCTCACATGAGCTATCGAAGGAGTAGAATTTACAAACAACTCCATTCATCGCACTCTTTTTCTCAACAAAGCGTTTTGTTGGTTTGAAAACGACATGCAGTTTACTTTATTCGCGGCTTATGATTACAGCTGAAAGACAGTTGAAATATTCAAATTACAGCGGCGTAAAGCCCAAAGATTAATAACAAAAACAAATAAATGAGTACGAGAAAATTACCGAAAAATCATCAAGTGCAAGAGAGCTCTCGGTTACACCATGGCCTGTGCGCTGCCTTCCTGCTCTATCACTGCAGGAGGACTCGGTCCCTGGATCACCAACTCCATCTTGCGCGCGCGCAGATAATCAGCTACAGCCTTCAAAATCATGATGGCGCCAAGCACCATGAGTAAAACGGAAATCCAACCAGATGCTGTTGAAGCGTCCAAAGAAGCCGAGGCATCGCCATCCGAGCTGGACCCCTGGTTGAACGATCCACTCATGTCTTGTGATTTGGCGTTGACATCGTAGTTGTTGGGCTGACTTGGCTCGAACTCCTTAGCAGGGGCACTGGCATCCCCAGCGGCGTTGGGCTGCAAGTAAAAACCATATTGGAATAGTGTAAAACCAAGGCCAGCGCGGGAACCTTGTTTAGCAGCATGCGAGGTGTGCAGCAGATAGGTCAGGAGGAAACCTACAAACTGGAAAGCAGACGAAACCATCATGTTCCAGATAAAGTTGATAGGGCTTCCCACAGGTAGACCCTCAATAAACACTTCATCACCAAATCCAGGTGCCATGATGGTGGTTTCCCAATAGGGAGGGGTTTGGTCGGCAGCAGCCTCCTCGTACGTTGGCGGGAAGTCCTCGCTAGGCCTGTCTGTTTCGGGTTTGGCGGTAATGTTTGCAAACACTCCGTCGTTCTGGTTTGCTCGCGTGAGCTGGGATGTCCTAGAGTTGCCCCATGGAAGGCGTATTCCAAAGAAGCCACCCTGAGCAGGCGTTCTTCCACGGGCCGGTCCAGCTTGCACAGCTACAGGGTTAGATGCGGAATCAGTTGGTGAGGTTTCAGTATTGGCACTCGAGTCAGAGGTTGGGCGGTTTTCCTGGAGGGCTTGGTACTGGTCACTGCTACCGCCAAAGAAACCTGCTCTAGGGGCCGGCTGGCTTTGTACAATCTGTCTATCGTCCCAGTCATCTTCGTCGTCATCTAGCTCTGAGTCGCTGCTTCCTTCAAAGGCGTCCACCAGAGGGTCGTGTTCATGCTGGCTTGCGTTATCATTACGTGAATGGAACGAAGGCGGGGGGCTCGACGGAATGCCTGTCGAGGGCGCTTCAAAGATCGTCTGGCCGCCAGACTGCTCTACTGGCGAGATGCGTTTATATGCTTGAGGGGCCATGATATGCTTGGAGGAGAGAAGGAGAGAGTCGCAGGTAAGAGAGTCAAGAAAAGGGATTTGGTGAGTTTTATAAATAGAAAACAGGGATGCGGGAATGTGTATGCAAAATCGCAAGGGAGGTGTGAAAAGGAGCCGGTGGCTGTATCACCTAGCACAGAGCAGAAGCGACGTGGACTTGAGAAGAAGATCTGACGGTAGAAGGAGAGGGAAACTTCTGTAGAGAATCGTAACTGCGGAGGAGGCGAACGACGGTGGCGAGGCTCTGAGTCGAGTGCCAAGTTGGGGTGGCCGGAGCCAGTGGAGGGGGTTAGGGTATAGTTAACGCAAATTAAGTGGCAATATGTGAAAAAAGCTTAAAAGTTTCAAAATTCCAGCAGGAAATGAACAGTCAGCGTGGAGGGCTTCGTAAGCGCTACGGCTCTTGGTTCTAATCAGTGTGTTCTTCTATTCAAATGTAAAAAAAAAACTAAAGCATCGTCAAATTTATATGAATCGTAAAATATCTTTTCATCGTCCTTGTTCACCAGTGGGGAATGCCTCCCTTGTCCTTCGCAGGCTTCCAGTCGCCAGCAAGGCCTAGCGCACCTTGCTCAGTAGATTCGCCAGCATTGGTCTCCTTCCTTTCGCCAAACACAGCAGCCTTGAGTTGGCTATAGGTAGAAGAGGGAGTTTTCTCAGTTTGGGTGGTGGCAACCACCGTAGCTGAACGCTTAGCAGACACAGTGGTAGCAAAGCGACCAGTCTGATTAGCCTCCGACAACAGTCTGCGACCCCAAGAGCCGGCGGCGGGATCTCCAGTCTCATCGCGAGCCTGTTTCAAAAATGGAATCAACGCAGTTCCACCAGTGCCTCTCTCAACTTTCTTCTTGTCACTGGCTCCAGCGCCGGCAAGACCCTCGCGCTTGGTCAGATTTTCACCAGCGGCCTTCTGCTTCTGTGCCTCGCGCGACTGGATCACAATGTATCTAGACACAATCTGGATATGCTTGTCACGGAAGTTGCGCAACATGGCTAAGCAAGCGTCGTACGAGAGGACCAACTCAGGCTCGCGTTCGCCGTTAGCAAGAACATAATCACGAATCTCTGCAACCTGCATCAAATCTTCCAAGAACTTGCGGTGCTTGATGGGCATGTACAGGCGCATTTCATGCAAAAAGTTGTTGTTCATGCTGCTAGACGGCTTCTTTTTGGCGTCCTCCGCGGTGGGGAGGTTTTGCTTATTCTTGCTGCGATGGCCAGTAGGGTGGTGCTCAACATTCAGGATAATATCCAAGGCTTGAATAAGGGAGCTTTGCGCGTTAGAGCCTCCAGCGATCTGGCGGTACTCAGTCTCATCGCCGTACCTGACACCATTGGGAAGGCCGGCGTCGGCCATATTCTTCCAGCCTGCAAGATAAGGTCGCAGACGGAAGTAGAAGGTGTGAGGGTCACACATTTCAAACATTCGCATCAACGTAGTCGTCAGAGAATCAATGGCCTCGGCGAGTTTCTGTAAGTTCTCGACAACAACCTCGGGCTTGTCATCGCGGCATCCACGAATTGCATTGATACCCGTGGCCAAGCAAGGGGCACCTTGTCGCTCGATGACAGTGCTGACGAGGTAAAACCAGCTCTCATCAATGGATCCAGTGAACGTATGTAGAGTGGCCAGGTTGTCTAGATCCCATTCCTTCGGGTCTACCGGGTATATAGTTTTGTGGTTCCACAGGCAAACGCCGGCGTAAGAACAAATTGGGGGCAGGTCAAAGTGAGCGCAGGCTGAGAGCCACGGCTCTGCCAGCTGCTTGGGAATGTGGTCGCGGGGCTCGTCGCCAGCCCAGACGTATCCATGAGCGATGAAAGCCAAGATGGATGCGGCGCGCTGCCACTCTGCCTCAGTCTTGAGGCGATCAGTGGTTAGCAAAGGCATGCGGTCGACAAAGGTTCGCACCTTGCGAGTCAGAATGAGAGAGGGGAGGTTCTCAATGATAGCCTCCCACGGCTCATAGTAAGAGTCGGGAAAACTTTTGAGAGGCAGGGTCTCTGGTAGAAACCCAGTAAGAGGTGACACATCGTAGTCTTCAAACTTTGGAATAGGAGCGCGCATCGTAATGGGTATGGCGGCTAGATATGGGTCGTAACGTCGTTATAAAGAAAAAACACAAGAATTCAACAGCAGAAGAACAGAATAAAAACAGAAACAGGAAGTGGAGAAGAAGAAGTTGCAAAGAGAAGGTCGAGGAATTGGTAAGAAAGGACAACCGGAAACCGCGTGAAAAATTCAACGCTCTGACCGCACATCACGTGAACATCAGCAGACTTGTGTTTTGTCAGCGAAAGAGGAAAGTGGGCAGGGTTTTATGCGTCGTATCACGTGATACAGAGTGACCCAAATCCCGGCGAGAGAGGGGGTCGGTACACGCTCCGATGCCGCTTTGAGACCCGGGCGCGCAAGGTCAGGTCGGGCTCCCAGTGTCGCTGGAGGATACGAAAACAAGTGACACCGGTGACAGGCGCGTTTGCATTGTCGTACCTCAGCTACGAGAAATCTCCGCCAGTCTGTGCCTTGCCAGACGCTCATCGATCAGCTTCCATTTGTTCCAGCGGGACACTCAGCTCCATGAATTGACGCGTCCAAGGAACTTTGAACGGCTCAATGTTTACACTCGAGTAACATTTTTCCGAGCTTTGCATGCCTCAATGGGCCGGAAAAACCCAGACGCATTGCCAATTGTTGCGCTCGTCGTTCACTTTTGATCTTGACAGCATCTTGTCAGATGGAAGTAGTTAACTTGGAAAGCACATTACTTGAGCTTCAAATGGTGTTTTTGAGCCAAGCTTTTCTCGTTTTAAAAAAAAGGCGTCTATGTAAAAAAAAAATGCGTAAAAAAAGATAATTCCAGAAGCCATCAATCCCTGAGATCAAATGCGCGCAATGGAACGCAGGAAAAACTCCGACTACATAATAAAAGCACATGCATCGATGATAAGACACAACTTCGCTCATCTAGTCAACGATGCTTATCACCATGCAACGATATTTTTGAAACAGCCGGAGTCGGCACAGTGTAATAGCTACAAAATTCACGCCAAAGGCCCGCCAGGCAGAAAATTTATGTACGAGGGAAAAAAACATGTTATCCAGCGGATCCCTGAATCCCTGCTTTTAGCTTTTTGAGCAGCCATCTCTTAAGTGATGACAGCCGTTGCAGAGATGCTCTCTACCTTTGTGCGCGATCTATATTTGTATTATGTTTACTGGCAATGGCGTGCCCCAGAACATTGGGGAACCAACAACACGATCGGTTTGCTGAGGCCCAGGAGAAGATCGCTCTTGAGTATAAAAATGAGACTACACGCCTTGATTGAATAAATAATTATCACATTCTGTTCTCTAAATTCTCATCTCTCATCTCTCCTCCTTTCGAATCTCAAACCTCTTTTACAATGACAAAAACTAAATTCACACGCCTGTCCATCGAAGGGCCAATCCAGACAAACTATTCTGTAAGATTAGCATTCCTGTTCATTTGAATTGCGCTAATTATTTAGGGAGCTGAACTTCTCAACACCCCATCTCTCAATAAAGGATCTGCCTTTACCTTCGAAGAGCGCGAGAAACTGGACTTGGTTGGCCTTCTTCCTCCTTATGCTAACACCTTGGAGCACCAAGTCGAGCGCGCCTACAGACAATACCTGAGTTGCCCATCCGATTTGGCCAAAAACGGTTTCTTGAGCAGTCTCAAAGATCAAAATGAAGTGCTATACTATCGGTTGGTTTTAACTCACATCAAGGAGATGCTTAGAATTGTAGGTTGAGAAAAAGATTTCGATTAGCATTGCTAACAAGATAGATTTACACTCCCACTCAAGGAGATGCAATTGAGCGTTATTCGCAGTTGTTTAGACGCCCTGTTGGATGCTTTCTCGATATCAATCGTTCCGAAGATATCGAGCGAAGCTTGGAAGAATTCGGTGACGCTGACGATATTGACTACATCGTTGTCACAGATGGCGAATCTGTAAGTGAATTCTCATCCATCTTCGGCCTTCGGTGTAAACTAACTTGAAAGATTCTTGGAATTGGTGATCAAGGCATTGGCGGAATAGGCATTTCCATTGCAAAGCTCAATCTTATGACTTTGTGCGCCGGCATTCATCCTTCACGAGCAATCCCTGTTGTTCTTGATGTAGGAACGGATCGTGAATCACTCAAGAACGACCCCCTTTACCTAGGTAACAGATTCCCAAGAGTCAGGGGCGAAGCGTACGACGAATTCATTGACAAGTTTATTCAATCCGTCAAGAAGCAATTCCCAAAAGCTGTCGTTCATTTTGAGGACTTTGGAGTCTCAAATGCCCGCAGAATTCTTTACAAATATCGAGAACAGTTGCCATGCTTCAACGATGATATTCAGGGCACCGGTGCCGTGACCATGAGTGCTATTGCCGCGGCAATCAGAACTCTCAAGGATAACATTCTAGAAGCCAGGATCCTCATCTTCGGTGCCGGTACCGCCGGCGTTGGCATTGCCGAGCAGTTGGCAGACCATATGGAAACCAAGGGGTTGTCGCAAGAAGAATGCCGCAAAAACATTTGGTTGGTTGACAGATATGGACTTATTGTCGAAGGCATGGATAACTTGACCCCGGGTCAAGTGCCATTCGCGACCAAGCCAGAAAATGCTGTAGGATATGACACCAAGTCCCTGCAAGCTATAATTGCGCATTTCAAGCCACAGATACTGATCGGTTGCTCCACAAGAGCAGGTGCGTTTACCAAGGACGTTATCACAGAGATGCACAAGCATGTCGAGCACCCACTGGTCATGCCTCTCAGCAACCCCACCAGACTGCACGAGGCAGTCCCCGCTGACGTTCTTGAGTGGACAAACGGTAAGGCGCTTATTGCAACAGGCTCGCCATTCGAACCTGTCAATGGCCATGTCATCTCTGAAAACAACAATTGTTTCACATTTCCCGGTATTGGTCTCGGCGCTGTTCTCTCCCGCGCTACCCATATTACCAAAGGTATGATTGCAGCCTGCGTTGATAGTCTCGCCAGCCAGTCTCCGATTTTGACCGATTCCAACGGTGGCCTCCTGCCTAGTGTTAAGAACATTCGCGAGATTTCGGCCAAGATCGCGACTTCAGTGGTCCAGCAGGCTGTTAAGGAGGGCGTCGCTCAGGTTCAGCACGAGTTGATCCCAGGAACAAATGAAAAAGTCCAGATTCCTGAGTCTTACGACGAGTGCTTGCTTTGGGTCAAGTCGCAGATGTGGAAGCCAGAGTACCGCCCTATCATTAGAGTAGACAACATGGGAAAGTAGTCAGATCTAGGCTAACAATAAAACTCATATTCATAGCAAACACTCTGTAGAAACGTAATTCAGGGTGATTCTTCAACGCGTAGCTGGATTGGTAATTTGGGCAACTTCAAATGTTGGCACTCGAGATCTCGCGTCCGATCAGCCGCACTGTGCTACAATAAAAGACGCGTTTTTCCCACACCTCGAAAAAGCCATAATCCAAAAAAAAAAATCCAACAATGCCTGAACTTGGTGAAGTAGCTCATGCTGTGTCTGTCCTTGGCAGATTTTTGGCTGGTAAAGTAGTCAAGTCAATAGTAGCACAAGAGGACCCAATTGTGCTGGTGCAACCCGTCACGAAAGCTGTTTTGGAGCAGACTTTTGTTGGCAAACGACTGGAGAAGATTGACCGCCATGGAAAGATTTTCTGGGCGCAATTTAAAGACGCGCCTAACATGCTTGTAATGCATTTTGGCATGACGGGATGGTTTGTTATCAAGGGGTACACGACCGAACATATTGTTATGGAGAGTGGCGGGGACAAAAAGGCGTTGAAACTCAAGCAAGATTCACAGGCTCTAGATGCAGAAGTAGTGCAACCAGCGGCAGTACCTCCCGCAATCATCAAGATTGAGAACGAGGCCGATCAGGAATGGCCTCCACGGTTCTGGAAGTTTCAAATGGAAATGGAGGATGGTACTACAATGGCTTTCATAGACCCTCGGCGTCTTGGGCGTGTCAGGTTCGTTGAGGCTGCAACGACAGAAGAACTCCTAAAACAAGAGCCGTTGAAACGAAGCGGACCTGATTACTCAAAACCAAACGAGGGGCTGAGCGAAGAAGCGTTTATTAAGCTAATCAGCGATCGCACTGGTGCTATCAAGTCTCTGCTTATGGATCAAGCATTGTTTGCTGGCATTGGCAACTGGCTCGCGTACGTGTGAAGGAATTTGATATCTACAGAGAATCTGCTAACATAGATGCTTCTAGGGATGAGATACTTTTCCAATCAAGAATTCAGTAAGTAACGCATACCAGAAGCAAGACTTTTACTGACAAATTAGCCCCGCACAAGCAGCGAATTCGATTCCTATCGAGAGCCTGAAGATTCTCTACGAAAAGCTTATTTACATCTGTACTTTTGTGGCCAAGGTTGAAGGTAATGCTCAGGCCCTGCCCTCTGACTGGCTGATGCTTTATCGCTGGGGCAAGGCCCGCAAGGGCGTGAAGCAGAAAACGGCTGAAGGGCACGTTGTGGACCATGTCACGGTGGGTGGACGAACCAGCTCTTTTGTGCCTGCCCTCCAAAAGCTGAGCGGGGCTGCGACTGGCGGCGCCAAAAGAAAGGCAAAGGCTGCCAAGAGTGAGTCTGAGGGCAGTGAAGAAGAAGAAGCAAAGCCGAAGAAGACCAAGGCTGTGGCGGCCTCTTCTCGAAAAGCTACTGCTAAAAAGGTCGTGAAGAAAGAAGTGACCCGTCACACCAAGACAGTCGAACGTGTCAATGTGAAGAAGGACGGTGATGCGATCGAATCAACAAGCGTAACGCTTACCAGTTCACGGGCAACGCGAGCAGCCGCTCGTGCGGCCGCTTCCCAAAAGTAGACAGTTTATGACATCAACCTCAGTACTTTTGCTAAAGTCGCTCACGTTTCAAGTCTTATTTATTCTATTATTGTAATTCTTGTATATCAACTAAGTTTGGTATTATCTCAGGCGTTTTAGCACACATTGCAATACGTGAGCCATTCTTTTGTACCAAGGATCCCACTACTCATCACGGCGCGTATTGCCAAAGATTTGTGTTGCGAGCTACGTGATGATGATGGATCTGTTGTAAATGATACTGTGAGCTACACACTGCGCGTATTATTCGAAGATCCTGCGTGGGTGCAAACCCCCACACCGTGACATGTGCAGTCGACGTTGCGGGACTCGGGGAATATAAGCCGCACGTCTAAATGAGAGGACGCCAATTGATCGGGACCAAATCTTCATGCCTACGACAGTTGGCGCTCACAAGAGTTGGCGCTCACTGGGCGGATGGCAGGTAGCGCGAACACATCGCTGTGGGAGCTCTGTGGGAGCTTTGTATGAACTCCCGTGAAACGTCTGCTCGAGACATCATTGATCGGCTGGATCCATGGTACTTCCTGACGACTGGAGCGCTGGGACCGTGCGTGTACGCGTTGTCGTAGGCTACATACCACGGATCGGAAGCAGGGCAGAGCTTGGCTATGGGTCCGCGGTGGGCGACATGGGGTTCGTTAGACATCATAACATACGATATCATGGACGAGACTCCGAACGGAACTGTAGAAGGCATTGACATCCCGTTGAGTTTTGCAAAACATCACTGAGTCAAGATTTCACGGTGTGTGGGGTTTCTGGATGGGAGATGGGGTCTAGAAGTGAAGCTTCGCTTTGATATCAAGAAAAAGACAAAGGCCCGCAAGCTGCATTTTACTATGCGCAGCCACCAGTGAGCGTGGGAGGCTTGAAAGATCCCATGGGCTATCAGCGGCTATTGTAACTGTTATATTTACGTGCAGCGCACATGTGCAGTACAGAAATACACCTCAGCGTATAAATACCATCAATTCCTCCTACTTTCGCAATTCCTCGATAATAGGAATTCCTTCCAACCCGTTGCGCCCGTACACCATGTCACTCCAATTCAGAAGAGCGCTTTCCTCTTTGCCAAAGCACGCCAAAAAGACAAGGCTCACCATTGAGGGGCCCATTGAGACATCATACCACGTTCGTGACCCTAGCTTGCTCCGAGACTCTGACTTAGCAACTAACAGTAGTTAGGGCCAGCAGCTCCTCAACCATCCCTCGCTGAACAAGGGCACCGCTTTCCCCTTGAGTGAGCGAAAGGAGTTTGGTCTCATGGGACTACTTCCTGTAGCTGCCAACACTCTTGGTATGTAGGCACCATGTTTTTTATCTGTTCTTTTCTAATGCGCGTAAGAGGACCAAGTACAGCGTGCCTACCAGCAGTTTCTAAAATGCCCCACTGATTTGTCCAAGAATTCGTTCTGTCAAAGTATGAAGGATCAGAATCAGGTACGTCACTGAACAGTACAGTTGCCTCGGAGTTCTAACTTTTTAGGTCTTGTACTACCGCCTGTTGCTGTCTCATATTAGGGAGATGTTGAGCATTGTAAGTCCTCACAACACTCACTCGTCTTTTTTTTTATCATCTAACCCCCCGTTTAGATCTATACTCCCACCCAAGGAGAGGCAATTGAGAATTACTCAAGCCTGTTTAGAAGACCAGAAGGATGCTTTTTAGATATCAACAACCCATCAAAGGAGGAAATTAAAAAGAGACTTTCCGAGTTTGGCGACGACTCCGATATCGACTACATTGTCGTATCGGATGGTGAGTCCATTCTAGGAATTGGCGACCAGGGAACCGGCGCAATTGGCATTTCCATTGCAAAGCTGGCTCTGATGACCCTGTGCGCAGGTATCCATCCATCACGTGTCATCCCCATCGCTCTCGATGTTGGTACCAACCGCGAATCTCTGCTAGATGATCCTTTGTATCTCGGTAACCGAATTAAGCGAGTTCGAGGCGAGAAATATGATGAGTTCATTGACAACTTTGTCCAGGCCGTCAAGGAAAGTTTCCCAAACGCGGTGCTGCATTTCGAAGACTTCGGGGTTAAAAATGCTCATAGAATTCTGGACAAGTACAGTAACGAGTTGGCTTGTTTCAATGACGATATCCAGGGAACCGGCGCCGTCACACTCAGTGCTATCACTGCTGCCCTGAAGACATTGAAGCAGGATATTACTAGTTGCCGTATTCTGATTTACGGCGCTGGTAGTGCAGGATTGGGAATTGCTGAACAGATCTCTGACCATCTGTTGACTAAAGGTCTCAAGGAAGAGGAAGCAAACAGAAACATTTGGTTGATTGACAGAGAAGGTCTGCTCACTGAGAGTAGCAATAATGTCTCTAGCGACCAAAAGCGCTTCCTTGTCAAGGATGAAATTGCACAGAACTTTGACAAGACTTCTTTGAAAGATATCATCGCCCACTTCAAACCTCATGTACTGGTTGGCTGCTCAACCCAGGCTGGCGCCTTTAATGAAGACTGTGTGAAGGAAATGAACAAGCACGTCGAGCGACCCATTATTCTCCCTCTGAGCAATCCTACCCGTCTGCACGAAGCCAAGCCCGCCGACCTCATCAAATGGACTCATGGACAGGTACTCTGCGCCACAGGCTCTCCCTTCCCACCCGTCAATGGCCGTGTTATCTCTGAAAACAACAACTGTTTTACTTTCCCTGGTATTGGCTTGGGAGCTGTACTATCCAGGGCTACCCGCATCACGAAGAACATGATTGCGGCTTCAGTAGACTCTCTTTCGTCTCAATCCCCCATCCTTACAGACCCCACAGGAGGACTTCTCCCCGATATTAGAAACATTAGAGAAATTTCAGCAAATGTTGCGGCTTCTGTCGTACGCCAGGCGGTCAAGGATGGCGTGGCCCAGATCGAAAATGAAAAGATGCCAGGTACGGACATCAATGTCAAAGTCCCCGAATCTTATAATGAACGCTTGGCTTGGGTAAAGTCACAGATGTGGACTCCTACTTACAGAGAGCTGAAGAAGGTGAGCCCTGAAGAAGCAGGTGATCAGTAGTTCATAAACAGGCTACAAATAATCACAATATAAAAAAAATAAATTATATTTGACGCATCCCTCTTATTTTAATACTTTACAACACAAACGGAATCAATGACGGATATTTTACTGCATCCAGTACAGGATGGTGTTTGTTAAGTTTTGCCATTTCGAACCACACAGCATCAATGTTCACCACGCCAAGAGCATCCGCCAACTCTCTGTGCTGGTCCAAAAACGGACCTACTGCATCCAAAATCTCAAAGAAGACAACGGTTTCCAGTCTCGTCGCCCTTGCAACTGTCGCCAGACATCCCAGCACTGCATCCAGAGTCCGTTGCTCCACAGAAAACTTTGGATGACTTCTTTTTACAAAATCTTTGGGCCGAGCCGGTAGCAGCGCTCTGAGCTTTTTCCAAACGGCAGTCACTCTTGTCGTCATGAAATCACGGGCATGTGTGCATAGCTCTCCAATCAGCTTTAAAGTTGCTTCCACGACATATAACTCGCTATCATCGAGTTGAGCCACAAGGATGGGCCAGATAGCGTTTACTAGAGGTAAGAACTCTTTCGTCGAACTTGCTAAAACCGGAAGGCTTGTTGAAGTAAGGTCCAGCAGGAGCTTGCGGAGGTTGGGCGAGTCGTGAGTCAAAAATCTGTCAGTATACCCCACGATCTTTTTTACCAGTTCGTATGACGATTTAGGCACTGGCGACTTCCATTCTTTTTCTTCTTGCTCGTGCGCGTTATCCATTGACTTTGTTGGATTAACGCCGTCTTCATTGAAATCCATGAAATCCTCATCTTCTTCATTATTAGTCTCGTCCACGCCTGGGTTTTTTGAAAAAGGTGATTTGAACGGCTTTCCATCATGGGCGACGAAATCATCATCTGGATTTACTCCTTTCGTGTCGTAGAAATCGGGCACCTCTGGCTTAACATCTAATTCTTTTAGAAGATCATCAAATGTTGTAGTATGTTTGAAGCGCGCCTCGATAGTTATGGGGTCCTGTTTCCCATCTTCAATCAGTAGCTGTTGATAGCCCTTTCCTGTTTCAACCACCACACTTTCTAGCACTTGGAAAATGCCATTAGTGATCATTGCGTATCCATGGTAGTTATCTAAAATCGCAAATAAACTTTCCACGATATCGTCTAAATATGGGATAATCGCAATTCCAGACAATTTGATTAGCGTTGTTAATGTCAGAGGACCTTGTGGTGAAAAGTCTAACGTGTTCAACTTTGTAGAAAGCGTATCAATGATATAGTCTGAATTTTCGACTAATAATGCCCTTAAATTTGGGTATCCACAAGACCGCGCAACTGATACTATAGTGCGCTGAGCTGAATTCCTCACTGCAACATTTGGCGACCCCAGAAAGTCTATTAGCGGGTAGAGCACATCCATCAGTTCTGATTTGAAGTTTTCACCCATATACATTGCAACACTTTCCATTCCTTGCAATGCAAAGCACAGTAAAGCATCATCGTACCGTTCATTTCCCTTAACAGTATTCAAAGCCGAGCTAGCATTTGCAAAAACATCAGAACAATAGTCGTACATGTCCAAAGCGGCGTCGTCCTTCTGTGCAGTCACTAGCTTACCAGAATCACTGTCGTCAGTCATGATCCAGTTCTCCATATCGTCTGCCGCACTTTCCACAATCCCTTTGAATGTATTAACAGCCATCCAAAATGTAAGTGTTTTTGTCGCGGGGGAGTGCAGTACTTGGATTTGCGACATTAGATTCTGAAATCCAGAAAGAGTTCCTGAAATGGACCCAGTATAGGCTAGTACTTCTCTTAATTTAATCTCGATGGATTTGTTGGCCATATCTAGACCAAGATCGCTAAACAGATTCCCATCTTGAGCTTTTACGGCTACCAATTCAGTCGACATCGCCATTGTCGTAAGTTCACTGGTTTGTGGTAGCACTCCAGGGAGTAATTTGACGGACGGCTTCAAGATCATGGTTTCTTGTAACGTTTTCAAAATTTGTTCTTGAAAGTAATCTATGTCCCCCTTGCCACCTAAAAATGTGGAAAGCAGTTTCATGGATGTAGTGATGCAGTTTAAAATAAGCAGACCTTGAGATTCATCATGTGCCGTTAACAGCCTAGGAAGTGACTCAATCCAATCGTAAACTCTCTCCTTGAGAGCTTCTTTTACAAAGTCACTCCTAGTTATTAATGTGCCGAACTGAAAAAATGCAGACTCTGTAAGAGCTGGATTTGAGGTAGTCTCAAGACTTGCTATGACAAGAATATTATCGATCAAAATGGAAACACAGTTTTCCAAAGAATAAAGTGAGCTGGTCAATAAATCAAGGGAAAACCGAAGTAATGCTGCATGTACCTCCGTTTTCGTATGAAAGCGCATTGGAACAACGCTATTCATCGCGACTTTGACCTGGCTTCTAGAAGCCGTTAACCATGGTTGCGTTCTAAAACTTTTCACATCTTTATCGATCTCGTCTGTTCTACTTTGCAAGCATAAATCGGCATCGTTGAAAACCTTTGCAAGAGTAATTCCGTATAAATCCAATGCCTTAACGAGAATGGTATAGTGTCGCTTTGAATTTCGCTGTGCAAGCATCTTTGAAATTGCTGAGACAATACCAGGTGTTAAAGATGCTATCACATCTCCATCCGTAAGTACTCCAGACGTCAATGTGATCATTGCTTCGATACTTTGCATCTGAAGATCCAAGGTTTGTACACCTAACACGGCGCAGTCTAGTAGAACCGTGATGGTATGACCTAGTGACGGCAAAAGCTCTATTCCTTGACTGAACTCCTTTTGCAGATTTGGTAAAGACGCGATCGCCACAAACAATGAGTTTATAGCCTCACATCCTGCAGCTCCGGTTTCGTTTAATTTGAGTTTGCTGTTTGCCTTCTCCTTCGTTGGAGGTCCTCCTACCAACATTGTAATTAGCATGAGTAGCTGTTTGGCCATCTCCGAAGCCATATTTGTTGACCACGCATTTCGAATCAAAAAATTCAAGATCCGAAGCACATATTCTGTTGTTAGCTCTCCAAGGGATTGCTTTTCAAGCAGCAGCCGAATCGGAAAAAAAAGGTACTCTGCGAATTCTTTATCAAAAATTAGATCTGGATTGTCAATGGTGCTGAGTGTATGGAACAACTTCTGTAGAGCATTCGACAGTTCTTTCGAGTTAGGCTGAAATCGTGGCTCACGCGCCAGGGCCATGCGGGAGATGGCAACACATTGATCTTTAACCTATATATCCTGGTTAATTACTATCCTTACTTTATGTATCAATCACTTACCTTTGCGAAAGCTTGCTTCTTTTGATCCTCCATCCAATATATAGCTTGAGCCGATTTCGTAGCCCTTCAACCACAAAACCAAGTTTCTGAAGGAGGGCTTCGATATCAGAGTAAATCACGTGTTTGGTCTAGGGTTGTTGTGGTTAAAGTCGACGGGGAATATCTTGGTCTGGCACTTCTAACTTTTCACTCAAAATCCTCCTATAAAAATTTTCGTTTTTTTCACTCTCCTTCTTTCTTCACATCATCATCGACAATCACCACGACTATCAATACATGTAAGTCATTACCCAATATTGGTCTCGCCGTCTTCTTAGTAGGGGAAATCTAAGCTGATGGCGATACACCTTTATTATCCGGCCTTGCACTATGAATCCAATTACAATTGCGTTCTTGGACACTCTAGTGCAACAATGACTATCGTAGAATGCGACCCAACATACGAACGCCGTACTAACAAATAATTCAGAATTATTCAACATGACTCGTTCTTCTGTTCTCGCCGATGCTTTACAAGCTATTACCAATGCCGAAAAAACTGGCAAGAGACAGGTCCTAATCAGACCTTCCTCTAAGGTTATCATTAAATTCTTGACTGTTATGCAAGCTCATGGTATGCTTTTTCATTTATTTGCCTTTTTTTCTTTCATTTTATTTCCGAGCTGATAACTGGTTGGATTGTCGGTTTCTCCGTCCCTCTCTGACTTTTAAGTGCTCGGAATATCAGATCCCACATGAAAATGCTTCTTACACGACGGCATAGACT
This sequence comes from Geotrichum fermentans, assembly GCA_030564905.1. Lineage (NCBI taxonomy): Eukaryota > Fungi > Ascomycota > Dipodascomycetes > Dipodascales > Dipodascaceae > Geotrichum > Geotrichum fermentans. The sequence continues at coordinate 35,663 of JAJMAG010000185.1, forward strand.
TTACCTATACCTTTGCGGTCGTTTACTTTTTCTTGACATTCATTTTCTTTTGAAATCAATTTTTGAAATTTCTTAATTCATTTCACTAACTTTTGGCAGGATACATTGGCGAGTTTGAGTATGTTGATGATCATAGATCTGGAAAGATTGTCGTTCAGCTAAATGGCCGTCTGAACAAGGCCGGTGTTATTTCTCCTCGCTTCAATGTGAGAATTGATGACGTCGAGAAGTGGGTGAACAACCTGCTGCCTGCCAGACAGTTTGGATACATTATTTTGACGACCTCTGCCGGTATTATGGATCATGAGGAAGCCAGAAGAAAGCATGTTGCTGGCAAGATCTTGGGATACTTCTACTAGACGTGATGTAGATTAAAAGTTTTATAATATTTATTAATGAATTGATTTTAATGTCGTTTAACCAGTTATTATTTGCGCCACGAAAACAAGCGCGTGAATTTAGAAAAGATTTGGCATTATTATCGTGTGCTTCTTATAAATAAACTACTCTGCAAAAAACGGGTTCTGGGTAGTTGCCTTGCGGACAAAATTGTCGAAGCTCTCATAGAGCATGAACGTAATAAAGCTTCCAGCTGAAATTTTGAAAAACCTAGGTACTGAGCCGACCCAAAAAGTGGTCCAACCCTCTTCAATGATGACTTTATACATTGTCCTAGGCGTTGACCTGTAAATCGATCTAGCATTGATGCTCTGCATTCTAGTTTTGATCAGATCAATGGGCTGAGTCGCAGCAACGACTGCCATACAGCTTACTGTAGCTGCCACACCAACCTTGTACGAAGGCATGGCTTCATTCGACTTGGGATGAATGGCTTGTTTAACAGCCGTGTAGGTAGTAAACTGTACGCCCGAGTAAGCAACCTGCCTGAACACGGTAGGGCCAAACCCTTGCACAAATGCCCGAAGTCCACGGTCGGCATACATAGATCTGATGTTAGCAAGTAAAGTCTTTATGTTAGGATCAACTGGCTTGAACATCGGCTTATGGGATGGGTGGCCGGATGGGTGGCCGGATGGGTGGCCAGCATTCGCAATATTGCTGCTGCTACTGGGTCGTACCACTTGCGGTTTTTGTCGAGGAGATTGTAAATGATGCTTATGGCCATCTTGAACTGGCTCTGAGACTTCATGATGCTTGGGTCGAACCCTGTGGCCACAATACTCAGGTTTGAGCGTTCGTTCAATCATGGTCGTTTTGATACCTGCCTCGTTAGCACCCTGAAGCGTTCATGCACGCCTACATACTTTCGAACGGAACCAGCACCAGACTTTCCGCCAATCCTGCCTTATATTAGCACTCCAGTCAACTTAGAATCTGACTTCGCAGACTTACCAGTGATCATGCCTGCTACAACAACCTGCGGCGCGGCTGCTTTGCCACGGCTATCTTCCATAAATTTGGTCGCAGAGTTATACACTGAATATCGGGCAACTGACTTGATACAATTGCCCGTCACCAATGCCGACACGCCTCTGTAGAGTGTACGCGACATTGCCGGCAACTCGTACTTGACACCCTTCATATGCCGACAAAGCTGTGCCTGAGTCTTGACAAAATCGAGCGGGTCTACAGTACGTTAGCGAAAAATGGCATGGCAAACTGTGATTGTATGCGTACAAGTTATCACTCCTTCAACAGCAGCGGCTGCAATGCCAGCTATCGACGCAGTGAGCAGTGACTTATCAGGTTAGATTCACAGAAGCAACAATTGGGTGTAGGACAAACCTCTGACACAATTTGAGTCTAAAACAGTTAGTATCCATATGACTAGTCTCAGCAAATCGTCCTCACTTCTTGCGCCATGTTCGATATCTATCTACGAAACTGGGTGAGATGTCTGGTCTCAAGTCTGGAAGAAGTAGCAAGTTTGGTCTGAGTTAGGCTCATGAAATGGGTCACGTGAACCATCAGTTAGGCTCACTCGAATTTTCAACAACTAACAACTTCCAGATAGCACTTCCAACGAGTACACAGCTAGACCAAACAAAAACTTTCGGCATCGATCACTGGAACTTGGCATTCTGGCAGATGTAATCTCGTAACAAACTTGGTTGGCATTATGCATCTATCATATAACTATGGTCTTTTCTAATTCTTGTGTCCTGGTAAAAATTCATGTATTTAGAACCATTGGTCCTTGTTAAGAAGAACGCATTTTTGTTCACCAGCAACAAGCTTACCAATGACATAGGCGGTCTCACCCTCAGCCTTGAGAACCTCAGTAACAGCAGCAACGTTCTCAGGTTTGACGATAATAGCCATACCGATACCCATGTTCAAGGTCTTGGCAATATCATCCACAGGAACGTTGCCAGCATCAGCAAGCCACTTGAAGATGCTTGGAAGAGGATACGAGGTAACATCAATTTCAGCGTTCAGGTGCTTGGGCAGAACACGTGGAACATTCTCGATAAGACCACCTCCGGTGATGTGGGCCATACCAAGGATCAAGTCCTTCTTGAGAGCAGACAGAATAGGCTTAACATAGATTTTGGTAGGAGTAAGCAGCGACTTGCCAACAGTAACTTCGGTGGTAGTCCAAGGAGCCTGGCTTCCGTATGACAAGCCATTGACTTCAAGAATTTTCCTAACGAGAGAGAAACCGTTAGAGTGGACACCGCTGGAAGTCAGTCCAAGAACAACGTCACCAGCAGCAAATTCAGAGAGCTTGGGAAGGACCTTGTCTCTATTGACAGCTCCAATACAGGTACCATTGCAATCGTAGTCATTGCCAGCATAGAGACCAGGCATTTCAGCAGTCTCACCACCAATAAGAGCACAGCCAGACTGGATGCAACCTTCAGAAACACCAGAAACAAAAGCAGCAGCAGTCTCAATCTCAAGTTTACCACTGGCAAAGTAGTCAAGGAACAGGAGAGGCTCGGCACCCTGCACAATAAGATCATTAACGCTCATGGCGACGAGATCGATACCAACAGTGTCGTGGATTCCAGTAGCCTGTGCAATCTTGAGCTTAGTACCAACACCATCGGTAGCACCAACGAGAAGCGCGTCCTCGTATCCAGCAGCTTTAAGATCAAAGATTCCGCCGAATCCACCGATATCAGCGTCAGCGCCCGGGCGGCGAGTTGCCTTGACTTTGGCCTTGATTTCTTCAACAAAGCGATTTCCCTCATCGACAGAAACACCAGCCTGAGCATAAGTAATAGAGGGCTGTCCCTTCTTACTGTCGCGGAAAGCTCTATGTGCGATATCCTTTCTGAAGTATTTACCGGTGAAGGAGACTTTCCCAACACCTTCATAAGCCTTCTTGACAGCCTCCTCCAGGGTATCAGCAGTAGCAGAGGCAGCGATAACACGGCCACCAGCAGTAACAACCTTTCCATCCTTTACAGCAGTACCGGCATGGAAAATGTATGTGTTTTCAGCGGTTTCACCAATGGTGATAACATCGCCCTTCTTGTAGTCATTAGGGTAACCACCAGCAGACATAACAACGGTAGCGGCAAAACCTGGGTTAATGTTGATAGAAACAGAGTCAAGGCGACGTTCAGCACAAGCAAGGAAGATTTGGGCTAGATCGGTGTCTTTGGAAAGCAATGGTAGAACGGTCTGAGTCTCAGGGTCGCCAAATCGAACATTGTATTCAAGAGTCTTGGGGCCGTTCTTGGTAATCATGATGCCGGTAAAGAGAACACCGACAAAAGGAAATCCGTCCTTGCGCATACCATCGATAGTAGGCTTAAGAATGGTCTCTCTGATCTCTTCGAGTAAAGCAGGGGTTCCAACAGGAGCAGGAGCATAAGCGCCCATACCGCCAGTATTTAAACCAGTGTCGCCCTCACCAATTCTCTTGTGGTCTTGGGCAGGAGGAAGATCAACAATGGTATAACCGTCAGAAAACGCAAGAATGGAGAGCTCGTCTCCCTCGAGGAATTCCTCAATGACAACCTCGTCACCAGCAGAGCCGAAAGCACGGTCCAGCATAATCTCCTTCAAGGCATCATAAGCCTCCTGCTTGGTCTGGGGAATGAGAACACCCTTGCCAGCAGCAAGACCGGAAGCTTTAATGACAACATTGTGGTCAACAGAGTCAATGTACTTCTTAGCCTCTTCGAAGTCGGTGAAGTTGCCGAAGGCAGCAGTAGGAATGTTATGCTTAGCCATGAAATCCTTGGAAAAAGTTTTAGAACCTTCCATGGCAGCAGCCTGTGCCGAAGGTCCAAATGTGGGGATTCCCACCTTGCGAAAATGAGTCTCAATACCGTCAACAAGAGGTTGTTCGGGGCCAGGAACAACCAAGTTAACGTTGTTATCCAGAGCAAACTGAACAAGCTTGGGGAAATCTGAACCCGAAATATCGACATTTTGAACCTTGTCAAGACCGGACGCTGTGCCGCCATTACCAGGAGCAACGTAGATGGTCTTAACTGAAGGCGACTGAGACAAACGCCAGGCAATAGCGTGCTCACGGCCACCGTTTCCGACCAGTAAAATGGATAAATCTGATGAGGACATTAGTATTTCTTCTTTGCTGTTGGGCCAAAGAAGTGGAAGCACGAACGTGAGTCAAAATAAGTTTCTTCAAATTTTTCTTCGAGCGAGGCTGGATTAGACAAAGATGATGTAATTGTATTTGTAATCAACTGACTAAATATCTTTTGTATAGCGCCGTACCATTTTCTTAGTGAGAGCCTAAATACCCATAACGAGTCTTAGCGTCTGTGTTAATCAAGCCTGGAATCGTTTGGTTGGTTTTGTCACTCTCAAATACTTTTATGAAAACTACCAAGACATTGTTCAAAACCTCATGGAATACTGCAGTGATTTTTTCAAATAAATCCAGCAATGTATGCAAGGCAAGGTGAAGTCCGCCGACTCGCCCAAGAGAAAAAGAGGGCTAGATGGGTCTTCAACTGTTTTTTTCGGCACAGCCGTGTAATGGTAGGATATATTGAAATCCTTTTAGGGATAGTTGTTGAAGACTTTGCCCATAATTAATTTTGTTGATATAAAAGGGAGTTCTCGTAGCGTACCGCATACGGAGCACTTTTTATTTGAGCTGACCACCCAAGCTGGCGCAGAGGTGAAGATTGAGAACTCGCTTGTAAGACTGGAATGTGGGGCATGTATGTGTCGTTGAAGTACTTGAACAGTTAATCAATGGCGTACACAGGTCTGTGTGCGCCGGCACCCGAGAATGTGGTGAAAAGCTACCGTAGCGTCAAGAAAGAACAGACGTATTATAAGAATTATCCAGGCCACAAAATAGTGGGTGAAAACCTAGGTAAAGACAGAAATGGAGAACGAACGAATCTGCTTGTCCTGACCTAATTGCACTTAAATGATACATCAACAGGACCCTGTTAGAGGTGCGTTACGTTAGTATCATTGGCCACTATAGACAGAAGGTACTATGCTAATGTCACACTTCCTTTCAAATGTTTCGTGAGGACTCCGTTGTCTCGCAATATCAGCCCAGGATCCGAGAGTGTCTACTCAGGGCCTGTTCGTGTTATGACATAGGGTGTAACTGAGAATAGTTGGGTTGTAATCTGGTGTTGCATATTAGTGAGTAGTGATTAGTAGTGCACTAAGTTCCATAAGGAGGCCCATGCACAACTTTGAAGTACTCGGACGTCCGGTAGTACTCAGGCCTTAATTCCGTAAGTAATTATTTATCTTTTTCTATCAATTGTCTTATCTATGAAGGATCTAAATTTACGTTGCGTTTCAATGTACCCAATATTGAGTTCTTTGGGCCGAATCTGCGCGGCCTCTCTTCAACCTACGTGCGTCCAGGGACGCTTAAATTTCTAAAGTTCAAATACTACTCATTATGCGCTGCGCGGACGCTGCTAACTCCATCTAGACCTTAATGCAGAGGCCATCCCTCATCCTTCGGTCCTCGGATATCGCGTGCGTCCGGGGGCGCCGCCGTTAGGACGCATGCTGGGCTCGTGCCTGGCCGCAGTTCGCCACGTGCCAGTAGATTCTTCACATGCTATGCTAATCACGTGATCAATTACATAATTTTTTCTTTATGGTAGCTTTTGAAGCGTTTGCTCGGAAAAATATGTGCGTGGGAGGGCGAGGCCAAAAACAAGCCCGCCGTGGACTGATGTCGACTTTGATTAGACTCGCCTCTTCGATCTCTTCTTCTTACAACTCAGAGGATCACAGCTTTTGCGACATAAATCTAGAGGACATTTACACCGGCCACATGATATCCTCCATCAAGATCCCTTTGCTTGCCAAAACAAGCTCCATTTTTTATTCCATCCCAGGGCGACGGATCATAGATGAGCGTGCTCCGATAGCGCCGATAACGACCCCAAAGGAAGTCGTCAAGAGTGGCACGATGGACGAAATAGACAAATATGTTCATGCAAACTCACAGCTTCCTTCATCCCCGGAAATCACTCCTCAAGAACGAGAAGGAAGCGACCAAGAGCAGGAAATTCGACAGGCATCCCAGTTGCTACTCATGGCTGTGCGTGGCTCTCAAGATAGCGAATATGGTGGAGATGAGAAGCTGCGAAGAGCGTTGACAGTACACTCTCTGGCGCGAATAATTTGTGCCGCAATGCCAGTCGATTTGACCGAGGCCGAGGCGTGCGAGATCTTATCAGTCTTGCCACCAGAAGTGTTTGATAGTTATCCTTCAAACATGTCGCCAGAACCCTACATTCCTCGGAATAAACTTGAAGAAATTGTGGTCGCACTAGTGCGAGCCTTCTTTATCGGTCTCAAAACAGCTGCCCCGTACACAAAACAAATCATTCTAGCATTGATGCGGGAAGAGAGAAAGTACAAAATATCCGAAAAGGTTGTTGCTGCTGGACTAGGCACCATTGAGACACTTTGTGGCAGCACGGTAGGCCGCGCGCTAGTCTCGAGTTCACAAGGGGTGGCTGGCTCGGTGCTTCGAGGAGTTTCTCAAGGTATGGCTGTCATAATGGTTGATATACAGGACTCGCCTCCCAGCCCACCAAGCAGATTCCAGCCACGGAGAAGATGATTTTAACTTTACTATTCATATTTATACTTTGCATATTTATTTCACAACCTGGTAGACCTAATAGACAATTCAAATTTTAAACTGCAGAAGCGGCAAGAGATTGGCCCATCTGCATATTGATCTGCTCAACCTTGGGAGTTTCAACCTTCCAAATGGTAAAGTGGCCACCTCTACCAGCGGATAAGTCTCCTTCTATCCATTTACCACCATACGTTCCCTCGGTAATAGCCATCTTGACTACTTCGGACTTACCAATGAAGTACAAATCTTCTCCTTGGACCTTAATAACAGAATTGTGCCAAGGCGTGGGAATATGGAGCAAGTCGTCAAACACTGGAGTAGCCTTGTTGTCTTCCAAACTGCGAATAATCTTGCACTCTTTCGCACATAGCATGCGAATGCCAAATTTAGGGCCACTGTTGCAATGAGCATGAATGGAAAGCCGTACATGAAAGGGGTACATGAGCTCGACCAAGTTGGAATAAGCTTCGTTGCGCTTAATCATCTCAAAGGCGACTTTTCCGCATAGGTTCTTTTTGGCCTTGCGAGAAGAGCCCTTGATAACAGGGTTCATGGCCAAATCCTCCTCCATAAACTTTCGGAATCCACGATATAAAGCCAGCTTTATGGGATCCTGATTATCAATTAGTGCGCGAAGAATGCTATCATCGGTATGGCATGACGCCATCATAATTTCGCGGCACACCTCAGCTTCGTCCTCGATTTCTGTATTCAGGTGATGAGGGAGCTTGATGTGCTTAATATAACTTCTGTCAAACTCATGAAGCTTGGAAGAAAAGATATCTGGTAAAGCCATGAAATCAAGGAGGTCCTTGTCAGCAATGCTTCTGGCAAGATTTCGGAGCTGAGCACTATAGGTGTCAACGTCTCCGTCATCAGCACCAATACAATCGCTGAAAACATGGCCATCGCTGACAATCCACATCTTGATACCAGGGGGATAGATTTCTTTGATTTGCTTAGCAAAATGAACCAGACGACGCAGAGCAAGCTCCTCTCCTTTGTCAGGGAGGGCACCCGCGACCTTGTCAGTATTGTGCGACTTGCATGGAAAGGCAGGAAGGCATGTCTCAATTTTAAGCATGCGAGACGTGAAAAAATCAACAACCTTCATGAAATAAGCCTTACCAGACTTTTCCCATTGATCATCGGCTGTAATATTGCGGAGCTCCTTATCAAAAACTTTGGTAATCTTCTCAGTGTAATCCCCATAATTTTCGTTTGCAACGGGAGGAGTTTGGGCAAGACTCAAAGTTGAGTGGTTCAAAACATGGCCGATAAACCACTTGTCGAATTCAGTTTCTTTCTGTGAAGCGGTGAAAACAATACCCCTAGTTTGGTTTTCGCTTTCAAGATTACATTCAAAGATTTTGACAACGTTTCCCTCGACTAGTCCATCAGGGAGCTCAATTGAAGATTCGTACACCCCAAACTCGTTCAGAGTATTGGAGGTACGTGCATCAAGCAAAGAGACGAATGTCCCCCATTTTTCGCGGATCTTATCCGAGTGCTTGCCAGAAATGGAGTTGAGAGTGGTGCCCTCGTAAGTATACATGGCCAGGGTGCGGCTGTGCACCGAATGCTGATATTCTGGTTTGGAAGAAGCAATAGCAGTCATTGTTGAAACGTCAAGATAAAGATGAAGAGGGCTTGGAAAGCGTATTGAATATGATAAAGCAAAAGATGAAAAAGAAGTCGATGATGAAAAAAAAAATGAAAAAATGAAATCGATTGGAATTGATCACTATTTAATACCTTTCGTATTCAACTGTTTTCAGTTTCTTCCATGGAACAATTAGATGTTCCCTTGAATCAAAGAAAGTCTTAACCTCACTCAGTTTGTTAATTGTACAATCACGCATTCAAGGCATTTCAATTCTTACCATACATAGTACGATTCATACTAAGAGACTAGCGATTTCTTTTTAGAAAATCAGTTCATGAAAATGAAAAGCATGATTGAAAATGAAGACATTTTCCGTGGTACGGCATCATACCGATTTTGTGTTTCAAACCTTTATATCTCCGAAAAGTTGAATGGCCCGGGGAAAGAAGCGAAAAGGCAGGCCCCCACGAAATCAGCAGATCCTTACTCCAGATCCACGAATGTTTGGTATAACTTTGAATTACTACCGTGAATTAGAAACATGCGTGAATTAAAAACGTTTAAACTCATTTTTAATAAATACTTCTCAATAGCTTAAAAAGATTAATCTTCAAGTCGCAGTATTGAATTTTTCTACCTAAATTTCTCTTAATTAAGGAGTACTTGGCTAATACCAAAATATTATCCGTCATGAGCACTTTTCAAAGTTGGCTGTCATTTTTGTCCCATTTCTCTATGTCTCAGCGATTGCTTTGATTATTGAAAGCTTAGTTGACATAAAAGAAGAGTAGAATAAATACGTTTACGATGTAATATCTTAGCTGTAGTATCCAGTGTCTGTACTGGCTGCGCTTTTTTAATTAGTGAAAACGTTTTTTCAACCGTTGGTATGTTAATGCTTTCGAGTTATATGAAATCAATAAAGAAGGCTTTTATGAAAATTAACTAACTCAGTGAGGCGAGCCATGGTAGTATTATCTCACAGGTATTTGATTCCGGATAGAGGGTATGAGCAAAATTTTACGTAAACATCTCAGGTACAACCTGCCCGATATCTGTTAGTAGCACTTGGGTTTCGAATCAGTGCCGTATCGTCTGTCTAAAATTTGTCTTCAGTTCTCCAACATGCCATCTACTGTCGGGCCGCTGTGGTTCACTCTGCTACAAGATGCTGTATTGCTAGTATTCAGTGATTATTCTCTGGATCTCGGGCTATTCTTAGTTACCTTAATGCTATGACTATACATGGCATTAGCAAAACTCAGCACACTCAGTATATCTTCTACCCGTGTAGAATGGTGTAAGGAAACGTCTAGATGTGATATTTTATAGATGCTGATGTATCCTGGCTGGCTGCTAACGTCTATAAAGTACATAAACCGCAGTTGACATACAACAAATAATAATAATAAATGTGTGTACGTTAGAAGTACCTTCCCCAATTTTGATTTATTCCGAAGCCAGGCCATCCGTGCATGAATTCGGGTGGGCTGTCTCAAAAAGGAAATAGATCACAATCTTTCCAATTTAAGTCCTGGAAAACGCGTTGCATCAAATTATTTGTTTAGAATCATTACGGTGCGCGAGAAAACGTGGTTAAATGATACTTAAAAAATATGTTGTTCATCGACTCAGTTTTGTTTATTGGACTAATCGATATCCGACGTTTCTTTCAAAGTTATCGTAGTTACCTTCCGACCTACCGCAAGAGTTCCAGTATACAACCTCTAGCAATTGGCCCAAAAGTAAACTAGACGCTCCAAGGGCCAGCATTAAATTGAAATTCGATTTCCACTAGTTTGAAGAAACGGTGCGATACATAACTGTCATATAGCGCACGCTTGATAAGATGTTAGACGAACAGTTGCAAGGTTTGTGCCAACCCATCGTTTGTCTGAAACATTGGCAGTAATGTATGCAAACATCTGTAAATAGTGAAATACTTCCGTCATTGCACCAGTGTTTTGTTTGAAAAGTTTAGTGGTTTGAATAGACTTGGCTTTTCCACTCACACCGATCTATGTAGTACTCTAGATCAATATGCATGCGGGATTGTGGTAGTGAGATCCGCAGCATGCAGGACGCAGGGTCTTATGCTTGTAGTTAGGCTTAATTCAACATCAGAGCCACGGTAAGGCTTGCCAACAATATCAACCTACCATTTATACAAAAAACTGTAACAAGTGATTATAAAGTGAGATCCTTGTTCCCAATCTGTAGTAACGCTAGATAATCAAGGCTAAATGTACGTTCTTCAACTATCGCCATCATGTCTACATAATATCATAAGGCAGCTCTTTCGCATAGACAATTGAGTTGCTCTGGACATCTTAGGACAAGCATCAAATGTTGCAATTAGTATTCAATTCTATTTATGTATACCTCCAATTCAAACTTAATGCCCTAGATAAGTTAGAGTTGGCTTAGCCCGGAGTTGACATTCATGCATTTTGAAGCCTGCGTTTAGACTGGAAACCAAACGGCATCAATCGCTCCTTTTCAGAATACTATTTCTTAGGACTTCTTGGGGAACCTTTATAGTTTCCAACGATCCCTAAGCCAAGTTTACTTTTTTCTCGAGAAATGGATACTTATTCATAATAACTAGAAGTCATGACCTGCTACGTGTACATGGACTGTATATATTTCAAGTCATCAAACTTCACAGACAGTTTATCAGGTTTTTTTGGTCTCTTTTCAAGTTACTTGGAAAAAGCTGTATGTATTGTCGCAGAGCGGGATTTGTATTAGAGAAATGAAGCACCCACAACAACATTTGAATACTTCAATTCCACCCGGCCGAAATTCTAAGGTAGGTTTTGAAACCACATGCTTTTATAGTAAGGTGTAATGTCGCGTCTACTATCCAGTAAGACCTTCTGCATCTAGCCCATACTCGAGTTAAAGTTGATGTAAAATGAAGTGTAACCATAAAATCAATGCCCTTCGTAAATGAGTATGATATTTCTTTACTTCGTGTCACTTTAGTGTTGGTGCCTATTTATACCAAATTCTAAATTACTTTATTATTATTATTATTTGTTATATGTCAACTGCGGTTTACGTACTCTATAGACGTTAGCAGCCAGCCAGGATACCCGGGGGACCCGAGTCCATTAGCGGTGGTGCTGATTGTCTAAATGGCCTAGACTGTCTAGACGACATTTCCCCTCGAACCGGTTCATCAAAGGATCGCTCTGGGATCGGTGGGCGTTTGGTCA